>PVJL010001389.1:206299-269144 GCA_004026885.1 Lyroderma lyra | reverse complement strand
TTCTTCTAATGAGCTCTGAGACGCCTAGTAGTGAGGACTGGAGTTTTTACCATTGTAGTGCCTGTTCTCTTCATAGTGTCTGATGTATAGTAGGTGCCCAGTAAATTTCAGTTCAGTAAAAGCCTCTAAGCTCTTCCTGTAGTAGAGGCTGTATATTTAGTCATGTTATTTTGTACGTTTGTGTTATTATCCTCATATTACAGATTACGGAATGAAAGAAAAGAAAGGATAATTAGATATATCATTAAGAGGTGATAAGACGATTATGGTGTTTTAGTTCATTTCTTTGCCATCTTCTTTTCATATCAAGTCTTACAATACCAGTGTATTTATACATTCATGATGTTGTTATTCAATGTTTTAAAGAATTTTTAGGTCTTATATTCATCATAGAGAAAAGTTGAGGTATGTAAGAAAACACTATTACCCCACCAACAGTTAGATTAGGATTATTAAAAAACTTTGTAGTGGAGACAAGTTGGTAACAGGCAAGGTATTTCACTTGAACTCCAGATTCTGTTTACTAATATGTCTTTTTACCCTTAGGGCAATGATGCACCTGTTGAACAAGAAATTAACAGTGCAGAAACTTACTTTGAAAGTGCCAGAGTAGAGTGTGCAATCCAAACGTGTCCAGAATTGCTGCGAAGAGGTATGTTGTGGTTTCATGTGCTTTTACACTGATGTGTATTAGATAGTGTCACTAATTATTTAATGTGTTGAATAACGTATTCCTTGAGAATGATAATGCTTTGTACTTTACTTAATATTTTACCTTGTGTGGTGGGAAATGATTAAATGGCCCAAAGAAAGGCTTCCAAATGTCCCCTGACATCTAATATCATGCTTCCACTAGGAAAGAATAGTAGAATTTTAAATAAACTTTTCCCTAAAATAATTCCACTTCTGGGTGATTATTACAGTTATAATTTTATCAACTATTATGTAATACTGAGGAAAATCTTAGTAATAAACCTTTTTTGAAAATTACAAGACCAGAAAGTAATCCTACTTATTAACTTCAGAATTGTTGGCAGTGATATTTTAGGTCACCCAACACGAGCATAGGGAAACCAAAACTAAGTTCATTTCATCCTTTGTAAAAATAATATACCTTTAGAAACCTAACTCGGTGCCACAATAATTTAACTTAATCAGCATTTTTGTAAAGAAGTAGTTTTTAAGAAGTATGCACTGTTTATTTTATTTAAAAAATTTTATTTTCTCCCTGGAATTTTCATTCTTATTTTATTTATAGATTTTCAGTCACTATTTCCAGAAGTGGCCACCAACAAACTAATGGTTCTGACTGTAACACAGAAAACTAAGAATGATATGACTGTTTGGAGCGAGGACGTAGAAAATGAAAGAGAAATGCTTTTAGAAAAGGTAAATCTTTAGTTTCTGACCTTTTATGATCTTAATAAAATGTGAATGAACCAGTGTTTTAAAATTAGGGTGTCTTCTCTAGCTTTTATTAATTCTCTGCTAACTTACTTCATTGCTAACAAACTTAACATCTTTTCTGAGAATAACAATGCCACGATTTTTATTTTTTTATTTTTTGTATCTCTGAACAACTTACCTTCTGTCTACTACTTTTGAATTTAGGTTTGTTTTAGGAAGTTTGGAAAATTTGGAGAATAAAACCAGCCGAAAAGTAAAATAACCTCTTCATATCCATATCCATCTCTCTGATCCATAATATTACACAAAGATATATTTCATACTTTGTAAAATCTTCATTGTATTATGTTGCATGGGGAAACCATAAAAATTTTTAAACTACTTAAAATTTTGCTTAGTAATTTATAAGTTGAAAACCAACTTTTGCTATTATAGACAGTGAATATAGTATTTGTACAAATATCTTTATGCTCACCTTTAGATCTGTAGATTTCTAAACAGTGAGTTGCTGAGTTAAGGAGTATATTCATTTTAAATCTTGACAGATGCTGCCAGTTTTCCCACCAAAATGATTATCTTAGTGCAGGCCTGGACAGATTTTCAGGACAAGGATAACTTACAGTTTTCTCCAAGTTCACTAGCAATTTATTTTCACTTGCTCAAGTTCATATGATGTCGGACAGTTAATTTCACAACCTTACCCTAGAGAAACTGCTACATACCTCATTGCTGAGTATCACTATGGTCACCTTTGAAGTACTCCCTTTGAGGAGCTATGTCCCAACACTAGCACCTAATCCACCCTTCAAAGCAGTTTTGGAACTCTTTTTCTGGAATGGCCATCAGCTGTCATCATACCCAAAAATCTGACAATGAGGTTCACAAACTTGCCACCATGTGCTTACGTTGGCAGCACTGTACAAACAGCTTGGCAAGGTTATGATGACAGCTCTACAGGATAGAAAGAACTATTACTATGCCTATATGACAGGGTAGGAATAACTCACTTGGGGATCTTAACTAATTAGTTTAAAAAAATTACCTTCACAAATTTTTATGCAGGATAATGTTAGGAATTTTTATGTTTTCTCTAGGATTGGATGTATGATTCTCTTCATTTGTATAAATGTATTATAATTTATAAACACAACCAAGTATTCCATGGTAATGATTTCACAGTACTTAAAAGTCCCACATATAGTTTTGCTAATACATTTCATGTAGTAGTTAACAATCCTGAGCAGCTTATATTGCTAGTTAGCAAGGAAATTATAGATGCGTAAGACATTGTCTGATTTGATAGAGATCTGAATTTAGAGAGTTGTAATTTAAGTAAGCATTAACTCAAGGAACATTTAGTATTTACATTTTAATATAATGCTTAGTAAATGTATACTTAGTGTCACTGTCATTTAGTCACTAGAGAGCTTTTACATGTACATTGCACAGTGGTCCTAATTTTTGATCAGGTAAAGATTCTGGGCCTCATTTGATGCTAATTCTGGTGTAGTTGTCAGTTTGCTATAACCAGTTCCAGGGCTTTGAAATGGCAACATGCTTTAATCTTGTGATTTTTAATTTTATAAGGACTGAAGCTATTTTGTTTTCCATGAAAAATACCAGATTTTTCTATTTTACATGTTCGTGATAATTTTAGAACTACACATGGCTTACTGTTCAAGTAGATTTTTATGTTTTATGGTTTAAATTTGTTCTATTTTTTTCCAGCAGGTGTCAGTGTTTGCTATTGATGAACAGAAATCTTAAGAAAAATACTTAAACTGGTTCTTTTTGTGATGATTTGTGATTCTCTTAACCTTTACAAACATTTGATTGCATTGTTTTGCTCTTCTTTTTTGTGTGTATGGCAATCTCTTCATGAAATTTATATACTAACCACTTTTCTAGGCCATACTCATTCAGTAGTTTTCCTATTTTTAAGAATTACCAGGAGTTAAGTATAAGTATTAAGTATGAAGATAATGTAAACAATACAGTATTTTAATGTTTTTCATTAGTTTACAGGAAGGTGTTGGGAGAAAATAAGTTAGCTTAAGTTGTATACCTCTATAGCAGGGGTCGGCAAACTTTTTCTATAAAGAGCTAGATAGTAAATATGTTAGGCTTTATAAGCTAGAGGGTCTTCACTACTCAACATTACCCTTGAATGAAAGCAACCATTGACGGTATATAAATGAACAGGCATTGCTGTGTTCCAATAAACTGTATTTATACAAACAGGCAGCCAACTGGATTTGGCCCTCAAGTTATATTCATAGCTGGTTAACTCCTCATTTAAGATATGACCCATATTCCTAAAGCTTTGACTGTTGAGAATTTCACCTGAATGCCAGAGGTGCTCAGTGAGGTCTCTTTATTCTGAGTGAGCCAGAAATTCATGTTAACTGTCACCGCACAACCTGCAATATCACCATTCAGCTCTCAGCCCCACCACTGGCCCTCTCCACTAGGCCTGTGCAGACACAGCTCAGCCTGGCTGTGGAAACAGGGCCAGTTTCTCTGCAGGCTACTCAGGAGCCCTTTTGCTCATCTCCGTCTCCAGTACTCTACCCTACAAATTCCAGATGCTTCAGTAGTCCAGAATTCTTGCCTTCTGCCTCCTCAGCTCAGTGACATCATCACTTTGCTTGGAATTCACTTCTTTGCCCTAAAACAATAAGGTGTCCCCTGACAAAACTGGAGCAAGTATGGGGATCATCTCATCTGTTTTCCTTCTCAAAAGATTACAGTTTTGTCTGGCTGTTGTTTGGGGTCTTAAAACAAGTTGCCTTATATATTTTTGTCAGTTTGTAGTTTTCAACAGATGGCAGGTTTGGTGCCTGTCACTTTGTTATGGCTGTAAATGGAACTATCTGCCCTTGTTTTTAAACATTTATGATCTGTCCTTTTGAAAAGCATTCTAATCTGATCCTAATATTTGTTACTGTGTTTTTCACTGGTTAGACTTTTGTAAAGTTAATAAAAACATCATAAGAATTAGGATTTAAAGACCAAGATTTTGAATAGGTGATACATGCACATGGTATGTAGTGATTATATTCCTGTATAAAAAATATAGGAGTATATAATGAAAAGTAAACATCCTATCCAGTCCTATGCCCCATCTTTCCATTTATCCTATTATTTCTTTGTGCCTTTTCAGAAATATTTCATGACTGTGAGTAGTGGATAGATGTGTTTTTGAAGGACACACAAACAAGTATATGTTTTTAAATATTTATTCATATTAATGAATGGCTGAGATATTTTCATTATGAATATTTTGTTTTTCCTTTCCTATGTTATTTCTAACATAGTGATACAAAATAGCATTTGTAGCTTATCATTTCTGACAAGTTTGGGAGTTAATTGCACAGAGCTGATTAGAAGTAGTTCCTAAAATCGGAAATAATTTACAAGGAAAAATATACAATTTAGACTTTATGAAAGAAATGACAGTGTTATATGAATCATTAATCTTTCGGACTGGTGAAAATAATTTTAAGACTACAGTCTAATTTTTATTAATCTTACTGAGTTCTCTAGTTGAAGCAAAAGATTTCCTTAAAATTTTATTAAAAATTAAAATCTGTAACAGTGCTCTCTTGAGCATGTAATTTGTGTCTTTTTTTATGCAGTTCATCAATGGTGCTAAGGAAATATGCTACGCTCTTCGAGCTGAAGGCTATTGGGCTGATTTTATTGACCCATCATCTGGTTTGGCAGTAAGTGATTAAGTAACAGTTTGAAAGCCAGATTATATAATTTGAAGTAGGAATGGTTTTTATTATGAAATGGTTTATAACTATAACCTTGGTAAAAATAGATCATTTAAGACTTTTTAAAAAATCTCACAGTTTTACCCAAAGAAGTACCACTATGAGTCAATTGCATTCACAATTTGGAGGGACCTCTATCACTCACAGTTAAGTTTATCACTTTAAATTTTTTAATGAAAAATAATAAAAAGTTACAAAATTCTGTCCTGTTTATTTAATTTACCTTTGGTGTGTTTACTTTCTGACAGTTGAAAATGAACTATCACTTTCTTTTTTGGGGGCGGTGAGGGTAGCTCCCTGGCTGGGAATCAAACCCAGGCCGTGGCGTTGAGAGCACTGAAGCCTAGCCACTACCCCACCAGGGAAACCCCCCATCAGTTTCTTTAAGGAAGAAAAAGTTACTTTTGGAATTAAGAAAATATGGATGGTAAAAAATATTTAGAAAAGTAACTTCTGGGAAATTAAGACTAATAAAGCTATACTTTAAAGAAAATAACTGAACCACTATTGTGGTCACATTTTAAATTTGGGGTATATCTTTCTTTTTAAAATAGTAATAAATTGTTTTGGATCTTAAGGTAGGAATATATACTATTCTCAAAGTAAGTAAGAGTATAGACTAGAAATGAAAAACTTACTCTGGGTTTTAGTTTCCTTATTTTGAAAATGATAAATATGAACCATAGATGATTGTTTAAAGTTTATTCCATCTTTCAGGGTCATAGAAATTTGCTAGATCATTCATTTTACATTTCCAGAATACACAGGTATTGCGGGGAGAGGAGGTATTAGGATAGTTTAGGTGTTCCATGTGACCTTTTTATTTCCTATTTGATTTTTTAAATATTTGGAGTATTAAAATAGAAGTTTATGTTTGCTATTATTATTACTATATTGTTTTTCTTGCTAATGAAAATATGACTTCATTTTTTATTTCTTCTAGTTTTTTGGACCATATACAAACGACACTCTTTTTGAAACAGATGAACGCTATCGACATTTAGGATTCTCTGTCGACGATCTTGGCTGCTGTAAAGTGATTCGTCATAGTCTCTGGGGTACCCATGTGTTTGTAGGAAGTATTTTTACAAATGCAACACCAGACAGCCATATTATGAAGAAATTAAGTGGAAACTAGCAGTAGTATGAATTTATTTACTGTACTGTTTGTACTTAACATTTGAGTTGATCTATAAGCACTGTCAATGGCTTCAGTTTATAAAATTTACCCATTTCTAGGTATTTATTTCAACATTTATTAACTTAGAACATTGGCAAGTGGTTTGATTTTTAAATCTCAAATGTTCATATTGTCATTGAATACTTGTTGAGCACATCCACATCGTACAGATGTGGTAATTAAAATGTAACCAGGGTATGATCTTTTGATCTCTGCTTTATTGGAAAATCCTCAGTTTTAATTATTTTTCTTCAAAATAAATCACACTTGGTTATGATGATATGTGTTCTTTTCATTGCAGTATTTTAAAAATGTAGTTCTTAAAGACTCCTAAGAGACTACAGTATTAATCTTTTTATAGTGTTTTTCTAAATAAATGCAATTAAGAATTCTATATTTAGTATAGATTTAACTTTTTCTAATTTTCTTTTTTCTTTGTTACGTGTTAAATATTCTTGTTGCAGTCTGAATATTACTTTGAAATAATGTATGCAAGAAAAGAAGAATAAGGAGAATACTACATTTTTATGTATAAAAGCATGGGATCTCATCCTGATACATACTTAAAAAAACAATTTTTAACTCCTGGGTTGTAATAAATCACATTATTTTCAGACAGAATTGTCTTCAGCTGCTAAATTGAAACTAATATATCACAGAAATGTCTCATTTGTGATAGCTTGTTTATATAGCATTTTGAACTTTTAAAAAATCACCTTTCATTTGTGAGGCTTTTGCCAATAGGGATAGAGACACATCTCAGTAGAAGAGGTAACTTCTACCAAATTAATTAATTGAGATGAATTTTTTTTAAATCAAATGCCTGTTTTTACAAGGAATGTGTAGATATGACCAACTTACAATTTACAACTTGATTTAAAACTCTTTGCTTTGTAGCTGTGTGGCTTGATGATCAGAGTTGCTTATGGTTCAAAGAATAAGAGCTACAAAGTTTTCATTCATTATGGAAAAGAATGAAGGGTAATGATTTCCTACAGCATTTTGAAAAAAATGTATTGAAGTGCAGTTATCACTTGGTATCCAGCGGGGGATTGGTTCCAGGACTCCCTGCAGATACCAAAATCCAGAGTGCTCAAGTCCCTTATAGAAAATAACATAGAATAATGCATACAGTCAGCCCTGTGTATTTACAGATTCCCAACCGTGGATCAAAAATACTGTTTTCATTCCACAGTTGATTGAAATCTGTGGATGTGAGATCCAAGGATATGGAGGGCCGATTGTGAGAGTGTGGACACGCACTGTGTGTGTGTGTCTAAAGTACAGATATTGTAAGTGCTTGGTAAATTTCATCTGTACAACCACCACCCAGATCTAAATAGAACATTACTGACACTTCAGAGGCTCATCCTGCCATCCTGCTGCCTTCCGGGCACTCCTCCCCTCTTTGCCTCCCCCGCAGGCAACCAGTGTCCTAATGTCCTCCAGAATAAATTGCTTTTGTCTGTTTTGGTACTTTATACGAAGTCGGACAGTTAATTTCATGAACTCATCCTAGAAAAAGTGCTACATACCTCATTGCTGAATATCACTACAGTCACCCTCAAAGTACTCCCCTTGGGAAGCGATGCACAGATGCCAGCAGCATCTAGTCCACGCTTCAAAGCAATATTGGAATTCTCTGGAGTGACCATCAGAGCTGTTGCCTTACCTAAAACCTGACAGTTAAGTTCACAAACTTGCCACTGTGCGCTTACATTGGCGGCACAGTACAAACAACTCCATAAGGTGTCATAATATTGCCTGTATGACAAGATTTCTGATGGCCATTCTAGAAAGAGTTCCAAAATTGCTTTGAAGGGTGGACTAGGTGCTGGTGTTGGTGCATAGCTCTCCAAGGGGAGTCCTTCGAAGGTGACCATAGTGATGTGTAGCAATGAGATATGGAGCACTTTTTTCTAGAATGAGTTCATGAAATTAATTGTCCAACTGTGTGTGTGTGTGTGTGTGTGTGTT
Organism: Lyroderma lyra; assembly: GCA_004026885.1. Lineage (NCBI taxonomy): Eukaryota > Metazoa > Chordata > Mammalia > Chiroptera > Megadermatidae > Lyroderma > Lyroderma lyra. The sequence goes on along the minus strand of PVJL010001389.1, from coordinate 260,801 downwards.
GTCTGTCTGGAAAGTATCCAACCATGTAATATGAAAAACAGGCATTTATGGCTGGATTTTTTCCAGACAGCCCTCGTATAGTGAGGTATGTTTATCTAATTTAAAGTTTGTCCACAATGTGAGTATCTCAAATAGATAAGAATCACTAATTTTGCACTTGGGACTTTGCCAACAATATTCAGCCCTCTGCTCATAGATGTTTAAAAAGATAGGCTGCAGTGATACATTTGGACAATGGCTGTCACCATCTAATTACCTAGAAATACCTCAAAATTGGAACTCTAGTTTTGCAAAAAATCTGGGACTTCTGATTTTGTAAAGATTATCCTACCTTATCACTTATGGCAGTTTGAAATTTAAACCATTCTGTTTAGAAAAAGAGGTTCCTATACATTGCTAATTCATTTCTTCCTGTTTCCCCCTAATACTATTACCCTGATGGCCATTATTTAGTCCATGAAACTAGCTGTACCATCTTTAAAATAGAAAGTGAATCTCCAGTGCAGTCAGTAGTTATACATGTCATTTTTTTTAAATTGTGAGTTCCTATAAAGGTATCTGTCACGGTGCAGTGTAGTGGCTTGAATCATAAAACAAAGATGGGGAGGACTCCTAGCTGCTAACACTTGAGAATGGGGCAGCCATGAGACCTGATGTGAGGTGGTCAAATTTATCCTCACCAGCAAGACAACTGAGAGATCCTGAAGCAGTCAGAAATGGTGGTTTGGCCAAAAGATCTGGTACGGTCTCAGATTTCAAATTAATTTCAAGTTGTTAAGCAATTATTTGATTCCTCCTGTCCCCAGTAAAAGGGACGGTGTGTTAATAAGGGTAAACTTTTGGGCTTTAGAAATGCAATAATGTATTAGGGTTTTAAAATCTTAAAAATACAATACTATAAAATATTTAAATGAAAAACAATATAAAATTTTTCACATGACTATTCAGTATTTGGAACAGGTCAAAATGTCTGGTATTATGAAGGGTAGTCAAAAACTTCATGGAATGAAGGAGAAGAAGGGTAAAAAAGTACTGTTTATTATTTTTCCTTTTCAATAGATCTGTCAATAAGTTTGTTTATCCCATCGGGGGGAAAACTGTCAGGAACACACCCCATGCACTGTCGTTTTGAAGCGGTGTGAGCATTGTCGATACCCACCTTGCACTGACTTTTCACATCTTTAGATGCGGATGGAGAGTATTCAGAATGGTTGTAGGCGATCAACCATTTCTGCGAGCTGTTTTTTATTCATTCTGGCATCTTCCACTACCCGTTTTTCAACTTCTTGACAATGTCTGACGAAGTGGCCTCAATAGGACATCCCAGACAGAGGTCACCTTCAATCAACTCTGCCTTGTTTGAAAAGGCTATGCCACTTGTAAACCATGGATTTCCCAGGGCAACAGCCCCTGTAAACCACTAACATCTCTTCCAAAATGGTTTGAGGTGTTTTCCCTTGTTTTGTGAGGAACTTAATGATGGCGCAAAATTCAATTTTATCCACACTTGGGGTTTTCTTCACATTTGACGTGCTGCTTCGGTGATACCTGAAAGAACATGGACGCAAGTAGGCTGAAATTTGGCACATATACTAATCAGTCACAATAAAACTGTGCACTAGGACTCCCACCTCTCCAATAACCCTTTCATTCTGTGAACTTGACCACCCCTCATATAAAATTGAAAATGTATCATTAGTTTAATATTAAGAATTTATATCCTGATTCTTTGAAATGTAAAGTATGAGTATGTGAAAATATAGACACATTCACTTTAAGGTCATAGTAAGTGAGTAATGGGACCTTACTCATAAGAAAAAGGCCTAGAAATATTTATATGTTTTGAGTATTTGTAACCATCTAGTCTTACTTTATTTCTTAGATGAGAAAACTCAAACCTTTAAAATCTTCAGTGATTTGCCCAAGGTCGCACTAAAATCTAGATTTCCTGGGTCTTAGTCTGTTGAACTACTTCTCAATTGGTAATTTCTGATAATTCATCCAGGTGGTTTTGAAATTAAACTTTCTATAAGAAAAAAAGAATTCAATTACATGGGCTTTTATAATTTCAATTTGCATTATGTGATTATCTATTTGTAATGCAATCTAAATTAGGATTCTTCCCCATTCTCAAAGAGGAAACTAAGTTGCTCACCATACTCCCACGGTATTTGAGCAGCTCTGCTTTAAGTATTGGGTCAGTGATGACAGGAATGGTTAAGTTCTGTCTCATGGTGGTGCGAGAAAGAATAAAGAAATGCCAATTCCTTTGATATAATTAAATACTGGATTTGTTCAGTAATGTTTAGGTTTTATAATTATACTTACATGGCTATAAGAAAGCACCTTTATTCTTGAAATTCCTTACTCAACAATAATGTTATCAATCTGAAACTCCTTTTTTTCCATTGACTTTTTTTTGAGCATGCAAGAATGCAATTGTCACATTATAGCAGAATGGACAAGTGAGGAAATGAGGGGTATTGATTTATTTTGAACAGTTATTTCAAACATTCTATTATACACAATCTATTAAAATAGGTTACATCAAGCCCTTTGCTAGTTACTTCATTCATTGCTTACTCTCCCTATATAAATCTGAAGATATTTGAATAGTTTTAATATTTTATAATTCATTGAGTATTTCTCAAACTTCAGACCTTTCCTTTGCTTTTTACTTAATCATCTCTAATATATGTGCACTCTGAATTAGTAAAGTCTGACACCCTTTATGTCTGCTCCAACTCTCAGAGCTTATGGCACGTCCAGAGTCTTTGAGCTGGGCGTGGTGGCGCGTGCCAGTGCGCCTGCAGTCCCAGCTATTCAGGAGGTTGAGGCGATCACTTGAGCCCAGAAGTTCTGGGCTGTAGTGTGCTATGCTGATCGGGTGTCCTCACTAAGCGCGGCATCAATATGGTAACCTCCCGGGAGCAGGGAGCCACCAGGTTGCCTAAGGAGGGGTGAACCGGCCCAGGTCGTAAACAGAACAGGTCAGAACTCCTGTGCTGATCAGAGTCTTTGAGCTGGCTCATGAGAGGCAGGTGGAATTTCAATAATGATTCCAGGCCCTAGGAATGTTGTATGAAGAATGCATAGCAGTGAGTGGACTGGTTTGCCTAGATCTTCCTTGACCTGCAAGCGAGGGAGATGAGGCTCAAAAAATAGGTTGGGGCTGGATCGAAGGGCTTCTTTCCCAGAATGAGAAATCAGCACTATATGCTATATAGCATCAGACATAGAAAGTTCTTGAGTAGGAAAATAATTCTATTACAACATTTAAAAAGATACATCTTTTGGTGGTATAAGGCATAAATTGCCAGAGAGAAGTAAATGGCAACAAGACTGCTGTTGTAATGGAGAAAATCAAAGGGAATAGAGCCCTAAATTAGGGTGTTAGCGGTTGAAAATGAGATAAATATTTCAAAAGAAGAATCAAAAGGAGTGGGTGGCAGACTACTTGCTTTGCCTTGCTCCCACATCCTCTCCACATCTAATAATCCAAACAAAAGATGGCAGTCTCAACCTAGTTGATTGAGAACAATAATATAATAATAATAAAACAGCCAACATTCCCATGGTGCTTAGTACATTTCCAACACTTGTCTAAATGCTTTACATGTAATAATTATTCTTCATAACAACCCCCGTGAAATAAGTCTTATTGTTTCCATTGCACAGATGGGAGACTGGAAGCATAGAGAGGTTAGAGGAAGTATTTGGTCACACAGATAAGTGACTGCCACAAAGGGACACAGGCATTCGAGCCCCAAGAATCTAATGCCTCTGCTGATGGTCTCATTAATAAATACTAGTTCATGGGTTGTCACTCTCTTAAATTTAGATATGTTGAAGCTGAAATGGTGGTGAATATCCAGTATGGAAAATCTAGCAGGTACGTGGAGATGGGAACCTAGAATTCAGAGGATAGTCAGTGTTGAAGGTACAGAATTGAATGCTGTGTACTGCATTCAACTAGCTTGGTTAATTGAAACTATTCACTTCCTTACTGAATTTAGATTAGAATTTAACTCACTGATTTTCCACAGTTCTGGGGAAGAAATGGGTGAGGGTGGGATTAAGACAAGATTTTCAAGCTCACTGGAAGTCATGCTGACAGGTTTCCTCAACACAGCTCTCAGGAGTAATGTTCTGCTTAGCTTTTGTTCTCGCATATATTCTGATAATTTGCTATTCGATTTTGTACTATATTCATTTCCATTGGTTCCTAGGAAATCATGTAGCTTATCTTTTCATGTTGTTTAGGCTTCTGAAATTTTCAACATTACAACGTGCTATGAAATATTAGTGAGTTCAGATATCCAGACACTCTTTAGGAAATCAAAGACCTATATCAAATAGCCACCCAAAAAAGTGAGGTGAGGGTGAGTGGAGGGTGGAGCTTTGGAAAACACCTGGGTTTGGAACCTTGTTTTGACACAAGTTTTCTGACCTTGGGCAAGTTACTTTCTGTCTCTGATAACACCCATCTAAAGGGAAGATTATAAGGTTTAGGGGAAATGACATATGCAAGTCATTTGTTAGTATTTCCTGTGGAAAAGGTAAATTTTAGTGGCTATTATCTGATCTCTGTGCACAAATTCTGTGGACATCTAAACAGTAAAAATTCCCCCTAAAACATACTTCCCTAAAAATATAGTACAAACCACTTCTAGAGGAGATGTGTTTGGCAGAACACTTTAGTACTTAATCTAACCACAATTTTGAAGTAAAAAACAATTCGTAACATCCAAAGCAGACAAATGGAATGCTTCCACTAGCTGTTAACACATAGATAGTATATTAACTTAGGTGATCATGGAATTCACTGGTTTAGATGTAATCAGCCATTACATGCCCAGAGACACTTGTCAAAAACATTTTGATGGCATTTTAAATAGTTTTCCTTTAGTTAGGTAGGCAGAATCTCATAACCCAACATACATACACGGGATCCAACACAATTTCAATTCAAAAACTTAGAAACATATATACACTGTGAAGAAAATAGAGATTTTAAAAGTCAGTAGTTACAGTGACACATGATGTGTGTTTGTATAGCCAAGTCTTAACAAGTCCAACTGTGGTGCAAAATACTTCCCTGTGTGGAGATTTTGCTAAGTCATTGTAAAGATCAAACTCTCTTCATATCTATTGTGATGACTATTTGTGTCTGTAAGGCAGCGGTTCTCAACCTGTGGGTCGCGACCCCTTTGGAGGTCGAATGACCCTTTCACAGGGGTCGCCTAAGACCCTTGGAAAACACATATCAGATATTTACATGACGATTCATAACAGCAACATTACAGTTATGAAGTAGCAATGAAAATAATTGTATGGGGGTCACCACAACTTGAGGAACTGTATTAAAGGGTCGTGGCATTAGCAAGGTTGCGAACCACTGCAAGGGATTAGAATTAACTTTTTTTTTTTTTTTTGCACAGACATCTGTTGAAATTTGCATACATATCTCACTTAATACTCACAAAAACAGTATGGGGTAAGTGATGGTATCTCCAATTCAGGAGGAGAAAATTACAACTCACAAAAAAATAAATTATATATGGTCACAAAGCTCTTAAATAATGGACTAGGAACCCAAACCCAGGTCTTCTTCATATGAAGTTTCCAGTCTTTCATAGTGTGTTGCCTTGTGAAAAATCATTAGTCAAGCTCCTCACATTTAGAAAGAGCTTTTGGATATTTTTCTGGAAGGGAAGCCTGTTGATTATGGGGAAGTGATTTAAAGGTGGTTTAAAGTGATTTTGAGAAATGATTATTTTCAGGTGCCCAGAAGTCATAAATAGACCGGATGGTAGATTACATGGCACTGTTTCAGGGTACCTTCTGCTGCCTTTGGAAACTAAAAGTTTAACAGGCCTTTGAGTTTTGGTTTTAGAAAAAACAAACAGAAACTATCTTTACAGTGAATAATAAAATTTAAATGAAATTAAAATGTTTAATATTGCAATCCCAGCATGATAAAAACGTCTTACTCTTTAACATAAGCACCCGCTTTATACATGGTTTAGTGAAGATCAAGAGTATTATAAATACCTTAACCAGAAATTTTACTGAAGACAGTCAAGTTTTCAACTTTACGATGCTGATGAAGCAATAGACATTCAGGAGAAAAAAATACTTCAAACTTTGAATTTTGATCTTTTCCCGGGCTAGTGATAGGCCGTGTCGTACTCTCTCATGCTGCTGGGTGACAACAGTGAGCTGCAGCTCCCAGGCAGCCCTGCGACCGATAACCACCGATAACTACAGTGCCCTGCGCTGCCAGCGATGTTTGGACATTGTTCTGAGCGCGTTTAAGGTACGCTGGGCTGGGCAATGGTGTTCGGGTTCCGCGTATTGTACCCATTTTCAACTTGCGCTGCTTTCAACGTAACAGTGGGTTTCTGGGAATGTAACCCCATTGTCAGGCAAGGAGCATCTGTATTTAGAAAATGATTATGTGAATGAATTAGAAAGAAACATCCTGAAAGTAGTCCTAATAGGTTTAAATGGGTATGATTGTCCTCAATAAAAAAAGATTACAGTTACTTATGTGACCGTGCCCAAATATATGCAAATAGGCACAGATTGTTTTATTCCTGATACTACTTTTAAACATTTTTTATTAATTTTCTGATGCTTAAGAATACTATGAAATATTTTAATTGTTATAATTCTATATTTCTTTATCACATCTTAACTAGTATTCAAATTAGAAATACAAAGTTTGGAAGCAGCAGCCCTGTTAGTTTTAATTAGATTCATTGCTACACTGAGGAAATATATATCAGGGGTTTTTAACATTTTTATGCCATGAGCCCATTTGTATCATGATGTTTTTAAATGCATAAAATACATGTATTATTTTAAAATTGATTATTTTGAAATACATTTATCAAAATATTTTTTTTAATTTGTGATAGAATATATGTGCTTTTTATTAATGCTTTAAATTATAAGATGTAGCAGCCAGGTCTAATAACTTCTGTAATTTTGAATTAGTGATAATTATAAATGATGTTATGAGATACCTGTAACAACTATAATGTAATAGGAAAAGATCTATGTTTTCTATTGGTGACAAGTCAGTCACAGGAACTGCTAATAACACTTGATTTGTTGCCAATATTCATAATGAAAAGAAATTTCAGTTAAATACTAGTGAAAATAATGTAACTTTTTCCCAAACAAATTTATTTTAAGCTTGGGCTCCCTTGGGGTCCATGAAACCCACATTTAAAAAGCCTACAACTAATCTGTTTACTAAAAGTTTATATCAGCAATTATTATTTACTGTTATTGCATACTTTCGGCCTTCTACTATAATAATCCTATATTTAAAGTAGACTAACCTGCTATACAAATTGAACTGGTGTACGTTTTGCTGTCTAACACAATGGAAGTCTTATTTCTCAGTCCCATCACACTGAGGCAGGTGGCTCTCCTTCAGGAGGTGATGCCCCGGGTCCTTTCATCTTGTGGGTGCACGACACCTTGCTGTTGTCTAAATTCCACTGATGGAAAGAAAAGAGAGTGTGAGGGAAGCATCTGTTCTTAAAAAGCTTTAGCCCAGAGGTGACACACTTCACCACCACGCACATTCCTTAGACAAGAACTAGTCACATGGCCCCAGTCTGGGCACCACTTCCTACTAACAACCCTGTACAGTAGAATGGGAAACAACAAAAAAAATGCGTGGACAGTTAGCTGTATCTACCACAATCATGTTTTCTCTTAGAACTTTACATATGCTAGATTCAGGGGACGGTTTTCCTAATACGTATCTTCCTCCACATTCCTGCGATGGATCCTACTTGGTTTTGGTGTAAGTTGTTAAGGCAGGTGAGAGAAAGCAAACCAACCAAGCAGCAGCTCTTGCTGTTGAAGGGGGGCACCTAAGCTGCAAACCTAGGAATCATCTTTGAAGTGTCCTTTTCTTTCCTCCTCAGAGGCGAGCTATCAGTTACTGCTTTTTATTTATTTTCCATGCATCCCAAATCCACTTAAATCAGGACTTCTCCTGCCATGGCCTCACTTCAGGTCCTTATCAGTTCTCTCAAAGCTATTTTCTCTACCAGTATTCTCAAACTATTAAAACATCACATCCCTATGAGTGAAAACAATATGCACATTGATTTATTTATAAGTTGCATATACTTTCTCTTTATTATAGACATCGTAAAATGTTATGACATAGAGATTAAAACATAAATATAAACAAGAGTTCTAAAATGATCTTCCTCATCCAACGGATTATTTGATACCCATGTTCCAGTGTGGGTTCTGTCAGGATGAGGGACACTACAAGTACTAGAGGACTAGGGGGTTTTATACAATAATTACAGTTTCCCTGAACGAGGGAGAAGCTAGGAAGTAAGTCTGTCTGCACGGGGGTAGGCAGAGGATGGGAGGAATAGCCACAGCTTCAACGTGAAGTGGAAAAGCCAGCGTTTGCGGGTCTGAAAAGCAGCAGGCCTGGCCACAAAGGGGCCCTGAACCGGGAGCTCCTGCAGGGGGCCCCGCATACTGCTGTTTCCTGGAAAGCGCACCGTCACCCAGACCCCCACAACCTTCTGAGTGGAGAGGGCTTTTCTTCACCTCTGCCTGCTGAACCCCCACAAATTCCTCTTACCAGACCAATGCGTAAGTAAAGGAAAATCTATTTCGCAGCCTTACGGGAGCCGAGGTGCAGGGGCGCGGGCCGACAACGACCCATCCAACACAACATAGCCGGAACACAGACACGGCAAGTTGGAAACTGGTATTCTAGTCCAGATTCAGAGTGATTTTTTCTAAAATGCACTTGATTTTGTGTTACTTAAAATTCGTCTGTAGCTTCCTTCCAAGATAAGACGAGATCGGGCACGTTCGGGGTGCTGTGGCCACAGACGTCCGTAGCTTCCTTTGCCGAGAGTAGTTTTAGTTGTTTTGGCCTTCCAGGTTTGTATTTGCCTACTTACACAGGACATAAACAGATAAAGCATAATTCTTATTTGAAGCATTGGTTGGACGGGGGGGAGTGCTGGAGGCCTCCTTGGTCCCCGCAGAACCCTGCCCAGTGGCCCCTTAGCGGGGACTTCACAGCTCCACAGAGCCTGTCCGGGAGGCACGGCCTCCGACGCAGTCGGCGCGGGGCGTAAGGACCGCCACCGCTTGCCTCTTGCGCACCTTCCCAGTTCAATCGTCTAATGGCCTTCAGGCCCCTGCGTGCTGGCATTCCCAATTTAATTATTCACACCTCAGAGCTTTCCCTTGGCATATCTGCTCCCCTTTACCTTGCCCATCGGGTATGTTTGTGTTCCCAAATCATCACTATCTCCAGGTAATTTTTCCTGTGTCGGTGCCCTTCCTGTGAATACAACCCTCACCGCAAAGGACGGTTCCAGAGTTGCTGACTTTGTGAACTGAGGAGACAGGAATTGAGTGTCTTAGATGAGCTTCCCTAAAATAGGCAATATCCGTTATCCCCACTCCCCATTTCTCAGTTCTGTAAGCACTCAGAAAACTATACAGTATACAGTTTTATGTTTGGTGTTATTTTTTTAATAGTGTGTGTGTGTGTGTGTGTGTGTCTTGTGTGTGTGTGTGAGTGTGTGTGTGCCTTGTGTGTGTGTGGCTTTGTGTGTGTGCGCATTGTGTGTGTGTGTCGTGTGTGTGTGTCTTTGTGTGTGTGTGTTGTGTGTGTGTCGTGTGTGTGTGTTGTGTGTGTGTGTGTTGTGTGTGTGTGTCGTGTGTGTGTGTGTTGTGTGTGCGTGTATAATTTTGTGAAAAACTAAACACCTTTCTGAAATTTCTCAATGAAAGTAAGATATTCAGCTTTTGCCAAAGAAAAAACGAAAATTATTACAAGAATTGACAAAAACAAGCATTCCTTGACTCTAGTATTTGTAAATTCAAACGACAGCATGCAGAGTTCACTAACTGTCCTGTGTGTTCCATCCAACTTTGTCATCCACCATCCCCTATGTTAATCTCTACCTCCAGGCTGGACAGTCTTGTTGCTGTATCTCCAAACATGGCAGCTTTAACTTCCAAGTCTTTGCTCGTATTGTTTCCTCTCTGAGCACACCCTGTCCTTCTCTTCTTCATTTCCTATCTGCATCCTTTCCATCCAGAAAGATCCAGCTCCCAAACCACCTCCTCTAAATAGTCCCTACTGTTCTCTTCTGCTGAAGTTTAATACCAATATTTGACTGAATCATTTCATTTAGAAACGAATCCCATGTTGCCTTGTACTATGATGTAACTCTATAAAGTATTATTGTCTTGTCTGCCCAACAAAAAATCATGAGTTGTGAATTGTCAAAGATGTAGCATTTTATATTTATTTATATCTTCTTTATTAACTAGCTCATTGTATACATAATGGGTGCTCTACAAATACTTATTGAAAGGTGCTCCATTTCAGAGCATGCCCAAGGACCAGGGAATAATGTTTTGCTTTCATTGATTGATTCAGTCACTTATTCAATAACAAAAAAAAATGCTTAATCTATTTGCATGAATAAGTAAATATTACTTTAAATAATGGAACAATGATTTGTATGGCAAATACAAAAGTAGAATTGCAGTGACACCAAACTATATAGTAGAACCCTTGATGGCTACTGTGTTGGTGAGAACACTGAGTTAAGTTTCAGTCCTGAATACCTCAAAGGTGTCTTTGGGAAAATTGTGTGACTTCTCTGGGTTTCATTTTGTACATTTCTGGAAAAAAAAAATGAGTGTTGAACTTGATCATATTTTACCATTCCAGCCAAGAAAAAATTATGACATTTGTTTTTGGGGAGGAGATGGGAATAAGAAAAAATGCACCCTCCCCCCACCCCAATAGTAGGCAGAATAATGGTCCTGCCTTCCTAATCCCCAGAACCTGTGAATATGTTATGTGGCAAGGGGAAATTATGGTTGCAGATGACATTAAGATTTATAACCAGCTGAGTTAAAGAAAGGAGTTTATCTTTAAGTTTATCTATCTAAGCCCAATGTTATCGTAAGAGTTCTTTAAATGTGGAAGAGGGAGGTGAAAGAGTTGGTGTCAGATGATACAGGGCCAGATTTAACCCCCGTTGGTGGCTTTGAAAATGAAAGGGTGACACGAGCTAAGAAATGCTGACAGTCTCCAGAAACCAGAAAAGGCAAGGAATCAGATGGTCCCCCAGAACTCGAGAAGGAACGAGCCCTGCCAACACATTGATTTTAGCCAAGTCAGGCCCATATTGGACTTCTGACCTCCAAAACTGTTTAAGATAATAATTAGATATTGTTTTACGCCACCAGGTTTGTGGTCATTTGTCACAACAACAATAGGAAACTAATGTAACTTCCTCCACAAAAGGACATTTAATAAAAGAAAAAGCTATAAACTTTTTCTGCTGGAGTAATATGTCAACAAAATAAATCAACATAATATGTATGAACTAGCAGCAGTCACTTTAGGGACTGTCTAAAATCCTCATTTATTAAAAAGGAAGCAAAATAATTCAGCAACTTATATACTTTATGAAGCACTCGCTTTCATCTTCCTATTCTCAGAAGACATATTTGTTTGAGCAAAATAAATTGTTACAGCATATCATTACCAGCATGTAATCTGTTATTGTTGGCTAGCACTTTTTAAAATGATTCCTACTATTAATAATAACCCACCCTGGCTATAAAGACAAGTGACTTAAGGACTTTCCAGATAATGAAATTAAAGGGGCCATTTACAACCATTTAATTTATTTCCTTCATTTTAAAGGTAGGCGATTGAGTCCCAAAGGTAAAGAGACTCATCCAAAGTTTGCTGTTTTTAACAGAACGGGAAGTAAACTACAACTCCTGCCTGGCCCTCCAGGCCACTGTCACTGGCAGATGGTGAGCAGGGGTGAGACTGGGAGGAGATAAGAATCTTGATATGACGTGGTCTAGCCACCGTGAAAGTTTGGATTTAACCTAAACACAATAGAAAGCCATAATCTGATGTATATTTGTAAATGTATAAATTTAATAATATAAATATGCAAATGTAGTCTTGTATAGGTACAAGAGTGAAAGGAAAGAAACCAGTTGCAAGGTTGCTGCAGTAGTTGAAATAAGAGACGAAGGCAGTGTCTCCGCTGGGGTTACAATCAACAGAACTTGCTGATAGGTTGGATGTATGTTATAAGGAAAGGGGAATAATCAAAGGTTATTTCCAGATTTTGGTTTAATGGTATCATACAGTGAAACGTGAAAACTCAAGGTGAAGAAAAGAGAGAGTTCTACTGTATCCACTTAAGTTCAGCCCGTCAATTAAAAATCAGTAAATTATTTACTGATTCAGTGCCTAAGTATCTACTTATATGTAAAGCAATCTTCTATGAATAACATATATTCCCATCTCTTATGTAGCTTATAATTGAGGGAGGGGCTAGCTGAGGAGGAATTATTGGATAAAAAGAGTTCAAAGATGTCTGTAAGGGAAGGCAGAATAGGATTTCTTTTTTATGAGAAAGCTACTAATAAAGTGCTACAAGAGTGTGAATGAGACAATCTGTTCCTGCACTAAGGGAGAAAAAAAGGTATAATAGAGAAAGTGTTATTTGCATGGGCCCTTTAGGACTAGAGATGGCATTCCAGACAGAAGGAACTATGTTCTCAAGAGACGATTCAGTGGAGGGTTCAGAACATCCCCAAAGACTGAGGAATACTGTTTGGTTTTGATTGATTGATTGATGAAGTCACTCACAAGTATTTACTGAAAACTTAATATATGCCAAGAATTACATTATCAGCTGAGGTCTCAAAGATGTCTGAGATACAGCCCTTTCCCTCAGGAGGCTGCCTGGTAATGGTGTTGAATGAATTCAATGAACACAGAAGAAAGAAATACAAAAACAAATATTTATGCACACGGTTTTCATTCATTCACTACATGTTTGACTGCCTACTATGTGCATTGTTCTGGGACTTGCACGTTGTTCTGGGACTTACCTCCTAGTCCAATGGGTGTGCTTATGGAAGTGGAGGGAAAGGATTGTAAAGTCCATCAAGTTTTAATTTGGGTATAGTTGGGGTTGTTCAGGAGATATTTTACAAATAAATCAATTTTTACACTAGAGTGTTTGGAAGTCAGACTAAAATATTAGGCAAGGACCACAGGATGGGGGTTGCCTAATGTCCATCCAAGGAGTCTGATTTACTTCAGTTGCCATTGAGAAGTCATTAAGGGATTTTTGACCACTTGAGTGACAGAATTAGAGCTTTAATTTGGCTCTTATTAATTTGACCCAGGCAGAGCTAAAATAAGGAGAAAGAGGAAGAAGAGAAGTTTTTAAAGACCCAGAATTCTCACTCCTAGAAATATACTCAAAAGAATTGAAATATATATACATGTAAAAATCCATACAGGAATATTTATAGCAGCATCATTCATAATAGCCCAAAGTGGAAACAACTCAAATATCTATCAACTGATGAATGGATAAAGAAATGTGGTATATCCATATAATGAAATATGAATCAGGTAAAAAGAAATGAAGTAGTAATTCATTCTACAACATGGATAAACATTGAAAACATTATGCTAAATGAAAGAAGCCAGATACAATAGGCTACTTACTGTGTGATTCTATTTATTTGAAAATAAGCAAATCCATAGAGACAGAAAGTAGATTAATGATTTCCAGGGTCTGGCAGGAGCGGTGAAATTGGGGTGACTAATAATAGGTTTGGGGGTTTGTGGGGGAGGGTGATGTAAGTGAGTGGCTTTAAGCCTGGTGATACCATTACCAAGACATAAAGACACGAGGAGGAGCAGATTTGGGAGTAAAATCAGTTTGAGACATATTGAAGTTAAGATATTTATAAAACATTCAGTTTTATCCATTACTGTAAATGCTCATTTGCAGCTTTAAAACATATATATTTAGGTATTGTCTGCACAGAAGTGATCATTGGAACCCTAGGAGTAAGAGAGATTTCAAAGATAAAATGAAAACTTGGTCATGATTGAGTATGGATGGGTGAGGGAGAGGCAGGTGTCAAGGGATATGCCTTAGTTTCTGGACAATGGTGTCTTTGAACAGGATATAAAGGAATCCATTGTGAGGGGAGTAAAGGGTGTTTGTCAAAATCCAAGCAGAGCTATCGAGAAGGAAGTCGTGTATACAAGGCTGCTGCTCAGTAAATAGCTGTAAGCTGAAGACAATGACTCAGCAGTCATTATAATATAGGCCGTGGTTGAGGTCACAGGGTGAATGAAATTGATTAGGGAAAAGAGTAAGAAACAAATTGAACCAGTTTGGGACCATGAGGCTAATGACCACGGTGAACCTGTAGAACACCGTTTAACAGTCAGATTGAGGAGAAAGCAACTAAAAGAGAAGTTTTCATCAGAGAAACCGAAGAAACACCAGGATAATCCTGTGTCATGGAAACCAAGGAAAGAGAGTGTTTTAAAAAGAACGAGGTGATGGGCAGGGTTGGATAGTTCAGATGCTGCTAAGAAGTCAGTAAGCATAAAGACTGAACAGTGCTGGTTGTGAACATTTATAGAGTTCTATGGCGAAAACATACCATTCATTAGATTAAATTACAAAGTTCAAATCTGGGTGCAATCTTTGAATGAAGAGGTATGACCAACATTGATTGTTGTTGAACATGGTTTGTGAATGTTAAAACAAGTTCCTAATGATAATTAGGAAACTGGGACTTGGTGGCCTTCCAAGTGACTTCAGTAATAAGGCATAAATAACTCAACCACCTGGAGGGTGTTCCAGAGGTGTAGTTTCCAAACCTGTCATTCCTCTCTCTCCACAACCTCCACCCAGAGGAGACCATGTATGTAGAAACCATTTGGGAATTCCCCATGATTTCTGGTAGTCCTTTAAATCAGAAAGGCAAAACGCCCACATCTAATTCACCCAAATCGTTTGGTAATATAAAAACATAGTCTTTCTTAAATATTAAGTTTCTTTCCCTCTCTCATACACCCACCCCTACCACCAACAACCCCAAAACTCATGTTCTAATTCCTGTTTGCTAAAGATAGGATGAATGGTCAGTTGAGGGGTGGGGGTCGTTATCCAATGAGATGTGCAACAATACTAGCCTATGTATTTACAGCTTTGTCCAAACATTTTTGCAAAGTTTTCATAATTTAATAATGACTTCACTGTTGATGGTAATCAGTGAGGTAAGATGGTGATTTTTCTGTTACTTAAGGTAATTCAATCCAGGCAGAACATAAACATTATAAAAATTTATACTTTTAGCTAGAGCTATTTTACATGCATTTGAAAGCTAGCTGTATTTAATCACTTTTTATTACATAAGCTAATGATGTGGATAATGTTGTTGACTTTTTATTCATCTCTTAATGGGTAGTTTCAGAGTTAAACCACCTAAGTGCTCTCCTACAGGGCTGCTAAATGATATGATCAAAATCATATAGTAAGATGACAAATCATTCATCAAGAACCACAACCCTAAGTTACAGGGAAGACAAAATGGTACTGAAAGATATTTATAGGATCTCTTGCAATTGCTCAAGACATATTAAACTAGCTTTCTGTTTGATTGCATACAGTTTAAAAATATACTGTGGTAAAAACTAGGCTGCCTTACTAAATTCCTTTTTCCCAGTGTAATCAACAACCAAGTTTGATTTTAAGGATGTGTGTGCTTTCAAGTTCATGTGCAGTCAGTCATCAGCAGCCATAAGCTCGGTTATTGTATTTTTGGATCGTGCCTTCGCTTCTCTTTGCCTTTTTCTCGTCTTTTTTTTTCTTTTTTCTGTTGCCCACTTTCTAGCTCTGTCATTTCTTGTTAGTAATTTCACTTGGCAAAGGAGCAAAGAAAGGAGCCGGACCTTAATTCCATTCATTTTACCTCTTGCTAGCAGCAATGGCAGAAGATTTATTACTAGAACAGGTTGAGCGTATTGGCTGAAATGAAGTTCAGGAAATATGGTGTATTTCAATTACTTGTGCTCTCACTGTGTTCTTCAGCCAAATAATTCAGCCTGGGTGTGCAATCAGCTGTTCAAGTCTAATTACCTAAAGCCTACCCTGCTTTCCCCTTCCTTCTCCCTTCTTTCCTTCTCCAACGTTGTCAGCAGGCCTGCACATTACTAACTCTACCTGAAGAAAGACAGCACAAGCAGAGTCTAAATGCCCCTTGGGTCCACAGTACTCTGAGTAAGAAATTACAGTGTCAAAGATACAGCCCTTAGAGGTAGCTTAAAATCACCCGGGATCTTGTGAAAATGCAGATTCTGACTCACTAGGTCTGGGGTGGGGCCTGAGATTCTGCGTTTCTATCAGGCTCTCACGCAATGCTGTTGCTGCTGGTCCATGGACCTACACATTCTGAGTAGAAAAAGCTTAGAGAAACTGTAGCAGGCCTTGATAAGTAATAAACAAGAATTTAATCTATTTTTACATGAGGTTTAGGATATAGGTCATAAAGATCCTCCACAGTACATTTGTATTTAAATACAAGAAAATACACATTTTGCTATAAATCAGTGGGCTTCAAACATGTTTCCACTTTTAAGTGCTTTGTTTTGTTGTGATAGGAACACTTAGCATGAGATCTACCTCCTTAATAAAATTTTAAGTGTGCAATACATTACTGTTGACTATTGGTACAGTGTTTTACAGCTGATCCCTTGAACTTTTTCATCTTGCAAATCTGAAATTCTATACTCATTTAAACAACAATTCCCTTTTCTCCCTCCCACCCCCCTCCCCGCCCCTGGCAATCACCATTCCACTCTGATTCTAGAAATTTAACTATTTTAGATACTTTATAGATGTGGAATCAGGTCCTTCTGTGACTGGCTTATTTCACTTAGCATAATGTCCTCAAGGTTCATCCATGTTGCTGCATATTGCAGAATTTCCTTCTTGTTTAAGGCCAAGTAGTATTACATTGTATGTATATATATCATATCATTCCTGGACTCACACAGGGAAAGGAACGTGTGGGTTCAGGCATCTAGCACCCCAGCTTTTCAGAGGGGGCTCCCCAGAAGACTAGTTTTGTCTTGCCAGCATTGAAGCTCTGACAGTCCAAACTAGTCTTACCTGCCTGGGGAGAGATGGACAGGTCACCACGATAGGCCCTCTCCCTGCTCAGCACAGAGCAAGCAGACACACACACACATACATACATACATATCTACATACATAAAATAAAAAGCAACTCTCAGCTTCTTCCTGAGGGGGGAAGAGTTGAGTCAAACATGTGTTCTTAAAAGCAGCAGAAGTCCTTTCTCAAAATAAATATTGTTTATAACTTTAATATATAAAACAATAGAAAAGTGGTTGTATGAAGGGAGGATCTCCCTAAACCCTGCCCATTTGATCTGCTTTTCAGCTTCACTCAGCCAGAAATACCTCAGTGGAACTCTTTTTCCCAAAAGGTCACAGATGACAAACCATTGCATCAGGCTGCAGTTTCTATCTCCTGGCCCGTGCCATAAGATGGGATTCATTCCTTGAGCACACATTTTATGGAGTGCCCACTGTGTGCCAAACACATTGGTGGGGCTTACATGGTGGTGGGAAAGACTCCCAGTAAACAATAAACAGAATGAATAAATAAGTTATATAATACATGATGAGATAAGAGCTAGAGAAGAAAATGAAGAGCAGGTTAAGGGGAAACAGGACTCCCGCTGTGGGTGGGGCAGGTGCAACGGTACATAGGAAGATCAGAAAGGGTATCATGGAGGAGATAACATTCAAGTGAAGACTTGAAGGTGACCCAATGCTACAAAGATGGTGCATGGACTCCTCATGGTAAAAGGTTGCTGTGAGACCCACTCTATGTGAGGCCAGCTGAGAAGATCTCTGAAGACAACCCATGATGCACAGCGAAATCTTGTAGACAACTTGGCCTGGCTTGCATCTCAGATTACAAGGAAGCATGAAGCCACACACTGGGTTTTGCACCCTGCTTTCTTGCAGAGATTAATTTTTAAGATAAGGTTTTAGAGTCAGTTTCAATTATTCATTCTTCCATGTATTAATTGTCCACCATGTTGCAGACACTGTGCCAGCAGGTACCCAGAATGCAAAGCTCAATTATCTGGGGTGCTACCTACTCCTTAAGATGCTTGCAATCTAGCCACAGGTGCATGTGCATGATATGGCAACCCCCCAAAAATGTGCTAAGTGCCAGATAGAGTTATGCGCCCTGGTAATGAGACTTCAGAGGGCATCAAGCCAGGCCTGGGGTCACAGAAGATTAGCTGGCATAAAGAATGAGCAGAACTTCAATGATGGCAGCCTGCCTCCCTCCTAACAAATCCACTGGCTGAATAATGGCCCTCTACAAGTCTGAAGAAACCCTTTATAAACATCACGGGGAAATCGTTCCGGTTCCTTTTTTCCCCCCAATTGTTAATTGAAGTAAATTGTTACCTTCAGATATTCCTGGACTCTTGTATTAGTGAAAATTTTTTTCATTTATAGAGTAATTTATTTTGCTATACATTCATTGCTCATGACACTTCATCATGCTGAAAAGCATTTTCTTGATTGTCTGGGGTAGTAAATGTGCTGCTACATTTTGTAGACTGAAAGACACCCTGTGCGAGCTAGCAATAGAGAGAGGGCAGGCAGGAGGTGGGGGAGGGGAGAGCAGACACAGGTAGACAGAAAGAGAACAAACAGAAATAAGCCCCAGAGCAGGGAGGGGGGAAGCACGTTTGTACACACGATACGGCGTCTAAGGCTGCTTCTGGCCAAGCCATGCAGCATCTCTTGTGCCAGGAAGGCCCCAGGCTCAGCCTGCTGGTTGTCAGTCGCTGACACCTTTGTCCTGAGATGAGGCATGCAGAAAAGGAACTAAATAGATTATCTTAGGACCGGGGATGTGTGCTTTGTAGGGACCAGACTATGCAGCTGAGGGATCAAAGAGGAAATCTCAGAATGGAAACTAGATTTCAAAGGATATCACCAGAGCTGTGCAGAGAGGCCGGTTTGATTCCCATCTCCTCACTGTCCCACTCTTCCAGGCTGCCACAGAGACCTTCTCGAGTTGTGGATGTGTGTTCCCATGGACTCACATGCATTTTTCTGGTGATAGGAAATGGCAACTCTTGTCCTGAGGGGCTAGTGCACAAGTTTAGTGTACTGGGGGCCGGGGCACTCCTGGTGCCCTTTGCTCCCCGCTTCTCTCCACTTCCTGCTTCCTTCCCCCTCAGCCCTTTACTGCAAAGAGACATAGCAACCAAAAATATAGCTAGTGCCTCCTCTCAATCTTTCTGAACATGAATTAATTGCCACTCCACCCCTCAGACTGGCCCAACTCCATCTCGATTCTTCCTGGGACTGCTTTGTGATACAGATGGGCTCCTGGACAATTCTTGAGTGGTCCCACCCCTCCATGATCATAGATGTCCTTTTAGGTCTGCGGTCATGAATCACAGAGCACTCCTCAGCATCTCCGAGCAGGATTTCTCATCCCAGGAATGCTGAAGAGAGAAACAATTCCTGTTTTCATGCCTAGCTTTACTTTAAATGCTGTTCTTAAAAAGAAATTAACATACTGGACACATGGACTGCCCATCCCATTACCCTCTTTCTGAAGGTGACATGCAGGGACAATTTGAAGAAAGGTATCATTTGGAGAACTCTCCCCATGTTACACTATATTTTGGCAGCAGTCTCAAATGATAACCCTCAGACATCCTTTGCTTCCTTTAATAACTCAACAGTTATTGTCCATGAATTTTATTTATGCTCTCTAGTTGTCCATGAAGTTATTTATATACTCTAAGTCCTTCTAATGTTTTTCATGTTCTGCCTCTTAAAGAATCAGGTTCCTTAGGTTTACTATTCTGTCAAGTACTTCTTCTTTTTTTGTGAATATACTAAATTCATCTCTTTAATCTCTACTTCCAGTATTTGGTAAATAAATCTATGTTCTTTCCTATAGAATTTGATTTATTTATATATTTTAAAACAATCATTTATTGATCACCTACTAATGATTAAAAAGGCTTATTATTACTATTTTTTCTTGGTTGTAGTTTACCTTCCTAGAGGCATATGTTTCTCACCTTGCTTATCTACTTTTCCTTAACTGTGCCATCTCAGGGAGCGTTATGTGTTTTTCAATGATTGGCAGCTAGCACCTCCCACAGGACCCCAGCTGGGGGCTTTCATATTTGATGCCAAAATAGGGTAATATTCTTGATTTCGTTCCCATTGCCCCTGCTAACGAGGGCCTACACCTTGCTGGTCTTTGGTTGCAACTATACCTGTTTATATTGTCACTAGTTGTTACTAGAATTATCCCAAAGTAATGTCTGAGTATGTAGGCCTATATCACTTCTTTGGAGGACATTTCCCTTGCTCATATTGAAATGCATTAGAGATTTAAAAAAACCATGTGTGAAACCTAGAAAGATCTCACTGGTTAGCGTTAAGTTCAGGTCAACGCAAAAGCAGCTACACCTAATAGTTCTTGATTTGCCTTGTATGTAATCTATCAAATAAAAATTTACCCTTACTAATAATTTTCAATACTTATCAGTTATCAGTGATCACAGAGAACAAAGAGAATTGTGTCATCATTAAACCCACAATAATTCATCAGCTTCATTCAAGCCCACTGGGCTTTCCTCTATGTACTAAATAGTTTTTCACCTTCTTTGCCCCTCTCCTTTATCTTTCTATGAAAAGTACTAGAAAACAAAATCATAGAGATGTGATTTTGTTTTCCATATTTTGCACCAAGCTTTGATGAGCAAAGCGGTTGAAGGTATCCTTTTCTAATTTGGATGGTTTCAGACAGTGAAAGGGACTGCCAGCTGTCCATCAAAATCCACTTCCCCCTTTTCCCTGGCACACACCTAGAGCTCTCTTCTGGTTCACAGTGGCCACGTGTCTGAGCTCTAGCTATAATAACTTCTATTGTACCGAGCCACTGCATGTTTGGGTTTATTTCTTACCTCAACTTCGTCTAACCTGACTAATAAGAGCAATTATCTCCCTTAGAGTCAGGTCTCTATCAGCCAAGAAGGATGATTTGCATAATCTAATTAGCAGATGTCCAGGCTGCCAGGTCATGGGGTATAATTCCTGGAGAGAAAAGCACACCGCTACCTACTTATTGCCAGCCCAAGGAGTCTGGGATTTTAAGAGACAGAAAGTTTTATGTGGACATTCATGGCTAAGTGTCCTGGTGGGTATTTCCCTGTGCCCACTTTATTGATTTTTCCCCCCAGGCTGTTTCCCTCATGGTTTCTATAACATATATGGATTCTTCTAAAGGAGAAACATCCAGAAAGTCAAGACCACAATTTTGTGAGTTTTCATAAATGAACAGAGTCATGTAACCACCATCACAATCAAGATGCAGAACATTCCCCTCCCCCAACATGTCCCCCACGGCCTTAGCAGCCAGTCCCTGCCTGAACCCTCAGCTTCTCTTACCACTAATCTGTTTTCTCTAAAATGTCATATAAATGGAATCATAGAGTATGCACGTGAACTTGTGAGTGTAGTTTCTTCCATTAATGCAGAGCATGTAAACTTCACCCCTGTTGTTGCTTTTATTGGTAACTGATGCTCTTTTTTATTGCTGAATCGTATTCCATTATATCAGCATATCACAGTTTGCTTACCCATTCCCCGGTTGATGGGTATTTGGTTGTTTTCAGTTTGGGGCTATTTTTCATGAAACCACTCTACAGAGTCACGTACAAAATTTTGTGTGAATGGAGGCTTCGTTTCACTTAGGTAAATGCAAGGAGGGGGTTACTAGGTTGGGGGGAAAGTCTGTGTTTTAACTTCATAGGAAACGAGAAACTGTCCAACGTTTTTTCAAAGTGACTTTTCCGTTCTGCGTCCCCACCAGCATTCTAGATTTTTAAAAAATTTAACCATTCAAATAGATGGACGCATTTTTCCAGTTCTTGCACAATGTATACATGGAACCATTTGTGTGACATACTGTACACAAGTCATCCATGTTATTACCTATACCAGTAGTTTCTTCTTTTTACTACTGAGTCGTATTGCATTGTATGATCTCCCTCTTTTGTTTATGCACTGGCCTACTGATGGATATTAGGGTTGTTTCCTGTTTGGGATTATAATAAATAAACCTGCTATGAATATTCTCATACTAATTTTTTCATGGACAGTCGCTAACCTTCTCTTGGGTACATCACAAGGAGTGAAATTGGTATACAGAGGTTACAGAGTAGGTGTATGTTTAACTTTATTAGAAACTCCTGCACCCAATTTTGCATTCTTTGTCTTAAAGAGAATTCTTGAAAATATATAAGTTTCTGGTCCCATAAAGCTGAATCTGATGGGCAAAATTGATTTCAATCATGAGGCCCAAATCCCAGACAGATCCCCTTCCACCTCTGGGAGCAGGGGCAGCTGCCCAGGTAACTTGGACCTCGATCCCTCTTGGCTAACTCGCAATTAACTGGGTATTGCAATTAATAGGATCTTTGGGGCTTTGATACATGTGGATCATGACATCAGTTAATGATCCTACTTGAGAGATGTTGACACAGGCCCAACCAGTCCTTAGGGTGTTATTTGTGACCAAGTTCTCTCATTATCCTCCTGTTTGCCCATGGCAATAGAAGATGCACTAAACAAGGAGTAGGGGTGTGTGCTGAAAGGCCTCCCTGTGCTGGCAGGCCTGGCCTCACCACCTTTGGGTGGAAAAGACTGGTCAACCAGTCTTCTGCAGGGGCTTCCTGCCCTTGCCAGGATACTAAACACTTCCCCATCCCTGGCCCTCGTCTAACCCACAGCTCAGCTTGTTTCCCAGCTTTTCCGGATCACTTTGCACATGGCTCATTTCAGAAAATAATCCAGTGATGAAAGACTGGAAGTTTGCCTGTGGTTACTGCTACCCCTCTGCACAAAGACAGCATGCACCCCACAGTGCTCTCCAAAGAACACACCTCTCACGCTTGAGGACCTGATTATAATGGTCTGATTAACCCACCAAGGGCTCACATGCATTTTAGTCAGTGTACATTTACCTAGGTACTAGTCTTTCAGCTAATCCTATCAAAGGTTGTAGGCTGGGATGAGATTACAAATCCAAACATACTTATACAGATGCCATTTTTAGCCCTGCACACAACCAGGATTGCATTTGTATTGTATCTTATAACAAAATTACAATTATCACAGACCAACTTTGTTAGAAACCTAAGACCTGGATTTTACAGAGAGAGACTGAGGGGGAGGCAGAAGGGTGGGGCGGGGAGGGGAAGAGAGACAGAGAGAGATTGATTAAGTGGGGTAGGGTGGGGGGAACTCATGGGGAAGGACTTCCAGCAGTAATCAGCTGAGAACAGCAGGTTTGTGTTCAGCCGATGTGGTTATTTTCTGATTAGGCTGGTTGTCTGTCTAATCAGATTTTCTGCTCTCTTGTGATCCATCTTATTAGGCTCATTGCACAGGTGTGGCTTAGGATTCCCTAGCAGTCACAAGATGATTCAAAGTAATGACCAAAAAGCCACTTTCTGTGGGATAGTATTTATTAAGCTTATTCCAAATCAGGCTTCTCTGACTCTGAATAAGAGGATAGATTTTCTTTCTCTCTCATTTATATCTCACGAGGAGTTTAGTTTCCATACAAATCTAACTATGAAAGTCATTCCTTGGTTAATCAAAAAAAGCTCTTCTGGGTAGGCCTCAGATCTAGTAGGGTAGCCTGATCTAGTAGGCCTCGCTCAACACAGACACGTATGACTCAGGGCCTGCTATGTGCCAGGCCCCAGACGAGGCAGTGGACGTGCAGTGATGGTAGGAAACATACAGTCTGCACCTATTCGTGCTCATAGCCAGGTTCAAAGAGGAGAATGATTATCTTCCCTTGGAAATTACACAGGCAGAAGGGCGATAGGAAGTAATCTTTTGTCTTGTCCTTGCCTATATGTCCCAGAGACAAAGTGACATTAGGAAAGATGTTTTTTCCTAATAGCCAAGCAGGTATGGTCACCCGTCTGCCCAGAATACTCTTGTGAAGTGTTCACGTAAACTACTTTTGAAGACAAATTAAAATGACAAAAGGTCTTCATACAATCTTTCTATACTTTAAACTTGGCTATTTCGTCCCATAAGAATGATGGGAACAATCTGTAAAAATAGTATCATAAAGAAAATGTATTAAAGTCCAAGACAACTTCATTACACAGTCGTACACAGAGTAATATTATTTCAGATTCCGTGACAAGCGAAATACGGCTATTTAGCAGAGAAGGAAACTTCTGCCCTATGGCTAAGAAGAATTGAAGTCCAAATTGAATGTGAGAAGAAAATTCAACTTCTCTTTAAATGCCATCTAAATGGCTTTTAGCATGCCCTCAGCTATTTTACAAAGTCACACACTGCACAAGGACTTTTTTGACGACCACATACATGTATGTTAAAATGTTTAGAGGCCCTTCTGATAGGGATGGTATACAAATACCCTTTACTTGCTGCTAAATCTAACTATTACAAGGCCAGAATTTCTCATGATTTGAAAATAAAAAATAATTCCTGTTTATTTGTGAATTCTTTTGATTTCAGAATGTATGCTTCAGGCATAGTAATTTGGCTTAGATTTTTAGATTGCAGAGACCACCTCTGTTTAAAATAAAAAGGGAAAGGGGTGGGTGGAGATGACCAGAAGGTGATCTACTTAGGGCATCAACCTTTCAGGAACGCCAAGTTCATGCCTAGCAAATATGAATTCTGTAGGAGGAGCAGGGGAGGGCCCTGTAGTCAGGTCTCTGTCCCAGTATTTACCCAGAGCAAGAGTGCAGAGCACTCTGCGAAATGCTACAAGGTAGACGCCACCTTCCTGTTGTGTGAAAACTGAGGATGAGTGGGGGAGCCATGGGGAGGTGGGTCCTAGAAACTGAGGATGAGTGGGGGAGCCATGGGGAGGTGGGTCCTAGAGGTTCCTCCATTAACCAAACCCTGCCTTTCAACACACCTTCTCTTCCTGCAGGCATGACGCTGAAACTGGCCTTCCGATTGCTGCTCCTGAATTCTCATTATCTCTGACCGCTGTCCTAGTCCCAAATTCTGCCACCTGCACCTCTAGGACTCTCGGGCTTTCCAATTTAGACAACATTCTTCACCCAATTCAGATCCCTCCACCATTCCCGTAGCTACTTCTTATATCTCTATTCTATTACAAATGGTCTTCTAGGTAATCAAACATTTAACCATAAATACCTTCTACTAAAACCTGCTTTTTCCTTTACCCTTCGTGGGAATCTCTCCAGTGGTACCACTCTCTCTGTCTCTCGCAACTTACACCCATCACCAAGCCCCGAGTAGGTGTCAGCAAATTTCTTACAGCCATCTCCATATTGTCTTTCCTTCTCAACGGCCTCCTTTGGTGGTCCCACCATCTAATGGGATTCTCTCACCAGCCTCTCCTCTGAGCGCCCAGGTTCCCAGCATGCTCAGTGATATCAGTCTCGGAATTTAAAATGCCGAACTCAAACTACCTATCAGATACTTGAACTTCTAGTCTATACCCCAAAAGGATGCCCAAACCATACTGACTACCCTAGCA
Organism: Lyroderma lyra; assembly: GCA_004026885.1. Lineage (NCBI taxonomy): Eukaryota > Metazoa > Chordata > Mammalia > Chiroptera > Megadermatidae > Lyroderma > Lyroderma lyra. Next base: position 235,268 of record PVJL010001389.1, on the reverse strand, counting down.
CTAGGAAACATAGCAAGAGCCATGCTTTCCATTTTTAATAACTCTAGTTACATGAAAAATAATTTCAATAAGCTGAAATCTGTATTCCTATCATTGATGTTACCTTTTGAAATTCTATCAAAGAAGTCACTTTGCTTTTCCTATATGACAGCCCTTGGATCATTTGGAAATTTTTTTTATATTTCTGCTAAGATTTCTATACTCCAAGCTAACCAACTCCAGGGCTATACATTTTCTGAATATAATACATATTGGCGTTCCCCCCTCCATATAATTGCTCTCCCTGTGAACATTCTCCAGGTTGTGCATGTAATGCAGAATTGTGCACATTGCTCTAAGTGTGATGTGATTGGTAGAACAATCCCCTCCCTTGCACAGACGATTTTTCCATAAACACAGCCTAAGAGCTTATTAAGTTGTTGTTGTAATGGTGGTGATGATGATGGAGGTGATGGTGGTGGAGATGGTGGTGATGGTTTCTGTAATCACATAATACTATTGACTCATCACGGTCAACTAATTAAAATGAGAAGCTTGTTTTGCTGCTGCTAAGTCATATCTCTACCATCCTTTTCATGTGTTGTTGGCTTTTGGATCAGGATCAAGACTCTACTGAGCTTTATCTGGGTAGATCGGAGCCATCATTTCAACCCAAGGAAGATCTTTGTAGATCCTGATTTTGTCACTGTTTGTTTGCCGTTCTTCTCAGCTCCAGTTCATCTGCAGATTAATGAACATGTCTTCTATAGTTTCATTCAAGTTTCTGATTAAATATGAATCAGACAGTGTTAAAGTTAGAGGTCTATGAAAAGACACTAACTAAAGAGAGTCCTTCAGGGTAACATCTATTTATTCATCTATTTATTCTCTGAATACAATTGTTCAATTCATCAATTTTAATATACCTTATTTTTCTTCTGTTTTGTCCCCAAGGCTATCCTGAAATTCAGCTGCTCTATATCTGTATCATATTTTTCATTTGTACCAATTTAATAATCATGAAAAAAATTAGTTTGCTATGACTTCTTCAAAAGTATTTAGTAATCACTAAGTTCCTTTCATAAAGAAGTTCTCCTTACCATCCTGTTAATAAATAATACAAGAACCTTATCTAGACTCTATGAGATTTCCACAGACCTACAGTAAGGAAAATGCCTCATCTTCTTTATGTTGAGAACCAGGATCACATTTGCCCATCTCTAGCCTTTCAACCACTCTCCTCCTCTCCACAATTCCTTCATTAGAAAAACAATCCATTCCTCCTGGGATCCTCAGGATTCATTGAAACCTCATGAAACAGATCTTACGCTGCCTTATGTTAGGGTTATTTGTATAGACATCTTATTCCCTCCGCCTTACCTTAAGTATTCACACTTGATTATGAACTTCTTGGCAACAAGGGATGTTGCTTACCTTTCTTGCTATACCCCACCGTGCCTTACACTGTATATTTGAACTGAATTGCACAAAGGAAAAAACTTAGCTTGATCTATGCAGTCTCAAAATCATTCTTTGGTCAAATTAGATTATTTTCATCTGTCTTAATATCTAATTTGTGCATATTTGAATTACTCTTGCAATTAATCTGATATGGTCATTAAGACAATTGAAGACAGTAAATTCATTTTTCTGATGTGGTAACTTTTAATCATGGAGTCTCAGCCACTCACACAGAAAAAATAAAACATCAGGTTAAATAGCAAACTAATAGAAGAATGATGAACAAAATTATCTCTAGACCCAAAGGCTATGACAGATAATCTACAGTTTCTGCAAAATCATTTATGCACTTTTGATCCAACATCCTTCTGTTAAGTGACAATAATAGTCATCAATTACTGAGTGCTTCCTACAGGTTAAGTGCTGAACTAAGACAGAATACATGGTGGTGAAGAATGTGGAAATTGGCTTGTGTCTTGGCCATACCAGTTACTATTTATGTGACCTTAAGCCCTCTATTTCAATTGTAAAACAAAGTATAATATAAAACATAATATGTTAGGAGCACAGCACTAGACAGAGAGCATTTCTCAATCTGCTGGCCGTAAGAATCATTTTAGTGTGACCCAACCAGAATTATTTTAAAATATACAATGTATCTGTCAGAAAATAATAGAGTATCTTGCACGTAGAAAAATTAAGATGTATTTCATGAAACTTTTTTCCACAGTATGTATGGGCTACAATATAAAATGTTTTTCTGCTTATGGTCTATGACCTAAGAAGTTTGAAAGTCACCCATCAAGAGAGGTTAGTACCTAAGTCCTGGAGAGAAATGTGGTTTGGGTGTGAGGCTGATATTTTAGGAACATAATGAGCAGCTGTACAATGATGAGTGTATGTTTGAGGTGAGAGGTAAGAGATGGAAGAAGGGGGACATGTTGGAGAAGCCACCATCATCAGTGCCCTCACATCTCAATTTGAGGTTAAGTCAGCCTGTTCTGGGGGTGATTAGCAGGTATAGGGAGGGAAATGTCTTCCCAAGAGCAAATGTGGCCATTCAACATGTAGACAGAGGTGTTTTACAGTGAAACTAATAAAGCTGGAGCTTCAGGAACCCTTGTTTTCATGTCTTCCGAGGCTCTGTTCTGCATTTTGTATTCGTCATTTTGTGCCCTTTTGTCTTAAAGAGGGCCTTCAAATTGAATAACTTCAGGATCTACCAAAGCTGCTTGTATATAGCTTATGTATAAACCTGAACAGGGGTTTTGTTTGTTTGTTTGTTTAAATAAAAAGGAGCTTCTTGAAGATTTTAAGATAATGACATGCATCTTGAAAGCCCCTGCGATCATTTTATACTTTATCCTTTTTCCTCAACACCCCCACACCTCTTTCTCAACCCCCCTCTCGGCTGGCACTCACGCTTCATACTTCATGGGCAAAATGGGAGCCATTCAATGCCACCTCACTCATCTGTGCACCAATAAGCCTTCTGTATTGCTGTCAGAAATTATGCCACAGTGACATTAGGGGAAATGGTGACTTTTTTATTTTCTCTAACTGACCTCATTTTTCTCTGGTGGTCCCCACTTTCATGGGGAAAATAAAAACAAAGTTATTGAAGGTCTTAGTTATTTTCCGTTTGAAGTCTTTGGTCAATGAATCTTTTTGGAGTAAACACTGGGTTGTTCCAGGTGTTTTGCATTTCCTGCTGTTTGGTCCCCACCTGGACATCGTGGGCGTGTCTGCACATTGACGGCGGGGGATGGGGGGGCCTCCCGTCCACTCACTCCTGCTGCGTCCGGCTGTTCTGCAGCATCCATGGCCTTGTGCCCCATCACAGACTCCTCATGCTGACCTCAGGCCTATGCTGAGCTCTGTTCCCTGCACCTCCATCCCTCCAGGGAGCTGAAAACAGCTGCTTTCTCACACCTTCAGGAGTGGGTGTATGTCGCTGGTGAGGCTCCATGCGGCAGCTCTCAGGCAGCTTTTACAGCCTCATTTTTCTCCCCTTTCTGTGCCCCGCCGATGGGACGCCATGTCTAATGCAGAACTTATTTGAGAGCGTTTCCACCACCCCAGGCGATGCCCTCTGATAGTAAGTACCAGCTGTCCGCATTGTTTCCTGCATGTCCATCTACAACTTTCCAACATAACGTACACTGGGGTGAGACCTCAAGAAGATTCCTGTGGCCGGTCTTCCCTTCCAAGCCTCCTCCTCCCCTTTTTGGTCTTTCCTCTTTTTATATTTCCCTTGTCTGGCTGGCAGACATGACCCTCGCCCCATTTTCTTCTCCTCTTCTGTTCCTTGTGGTTTATCCACTTCTTCCCTGAGGCAATGAGATAGGCAATTTAGCCTTACAGGAGAGGGTCAGCAAGGGAATAAAAACCCAGACGAAAGAAAAAATGTATCAAAATATTTTTAAATGTTCAATTTACTGCACTACAAATATATCTGCTCATGCACATATGTTTCTTTTCCTTTTACTGCTGAGAGCAGTTCCATCAAAGGCCAATTCTCCACTTGCCCTGTGACAACAACTCTCATTACCCTCAAGAATATTCTGTCTAAGCTGTCACCCTTCGCTCTGCGGTATCAGACTCTTCCTCTGAGAATGCCGCCTTCAGCATGTAGGCTCCGGTATCACCCATCTTAACATGACCCGTCTTGACCCCAAAGGCTTCCCCAGCTATGCTACCATCTCCCTTATTATCAGGGCAAACCTTTCAGAAGCGTCGTATTACACCACATCTCCATTTCCCTGACTACCTTTAAGTATTTAATCTACTACGATCTGCTTTCTTCCTCACACATTCCACTGAATTTGGTACTGTCAACATCACCAATGACTTCCTTCTTGACAAAGGCAGTGGACGTTTGGATTTCTCAACGATATTTGATTAGAAGCCTTCCTGAAGCGTGTTTTTCTCTTAGTTCTGTAGTAGCACATTTGTTTTTGTTTTTTTCTCTTACCCCAATGGTCTTCTCTTTTCAAGCTCTTTTGCTGGTTCTGTCTCTTGTTCATGACATCTGTTCATTAAGAGTTGCTAAATGGGGTTTCCCTGGTGGTGTAGTGGCTTAAGGCTTCGGCACTGGCACTGTCAAGTGCTGCACCCTGGGTTCGATTCCCAGCCAGGGAGCTACTCACATACAAAGAAAAAAGAGTTGCTAAAGGTCAGTCTGGGACATCTCCCTCTCTCAGCTCTTCTGCTATCTTCGTGCGGCTGAAATTTCTATTTCCATTCAAGACTTCAGCCTTGAATTTACTCCCATAGCCATGTGCATCTATAACATCTCTTCTTAAATGTTTCACATGTATCTCAAGCCTGACATGTTTGAAAAATAGTAATTGATTCTTCTCAACACACTGTACCTGCAATGCTAATCCCTTCCTCTCTCAGTAAAGGGCACTCTGTTTCAATCAGTTGCTTATGCTAGAAACCAAGGAAGACACTTAGGTTTCTAGCTTCCCCTCTTGTCCTCCAATCCAAGAGAAAGTGATTTCATCTCTCCAAATGGCTTCTTTTTCATTCCACCACCAGCCTCTTCAGTCAGGCCACCATCATATCTCACCTGATCATGTGCAGTAGAATTTCAACTGGTGTCCCTGCTTCAGTTCCTGCCTTCTCCATCCCATACTCTATATACTAATAAGGGACATTGGCTTAAAATAATTGTTGTTCTTCCTCTTTCTTTGCTTTGCTTCGCTACCATTTCTCAATAATTCATCCCCAAAGCCATTAATTGGTACTAAACAAGGCAGGCATCCAATTGGTGGGGGATTGGCCACTAGGACAATGAACTGGGGGTCAAAACCTAGGCAGGGCTGAGGAAGGTATCCACATGGGCAGATGGCTCAGCATATCTTGCCTAAGCCCAGATGGGTAAGAGAACATCTACATAGGCAGTGATGGAGATGGGAATAGTTCAGCATGCCTGTCAGAGGCTGAGTGTGGTGAGATTATTCATGTTGGAAGGTGGGGCAGAGGGGTTGGTAGTAGAGAGAGGAGGTTAACTGCATGCAGGAACAATGATCAAACATGCAAATATATTAGAGACAATGGATGCCAGTTTCTTACTGTGGGAGAAGAGGGCTACAAATACCCAAAAAGAGAAAAATAAAATGTACCCTGTGGTGTTGCATTGGAATTGGAGCTAGCAATGGGAATTCATGGCTTCTAATTTATATTAATATCAATACATAAAAATAAACATAGGTATAAATGTGTGCAAATACACAGGTACATACATATATAGCTCCCTAATTCTATTGAGAAAGCCTGGGAGCTGTGATACCCCATCAGTAATTAGCACATACCTTGATTTCTAAATACAATTCTCCACTAAAAGGAACCCGGGTTCCTTAGTGAAATGGATGATCCCAACGCTGGGGTAGAAGTACAAGATGAACCTGGTACAGGTTTTGTGTACGCCAAATACGATAGAGACAGGTCAAAAGAACCTAGAAACCAGCTTGCAAGGGCTCCCCCACTGGTCAAATCTGGAACTATTTAGCATAATAATCCATTGAAAAAAATGAAAATCTATTAGTCCACACTGATATAAATCAATAAATGAATACATTGGATGTTTCCCCCAAAATGGGAACTTTATATAGTTTTAAAGTACCTCTCCACAAAATAATTATTAGTTACAAAGGAGGGGAAAAGGTAACTGTACAGTGGAGAAGCCTGTAAAACTTCGTGCCACTTGGTAGGGTACCATACGTCACTGCAATGATCTCCTATTGAAGATGCATTAGCTGACTGCAACCATAAAGTAACACAAGAAATCGCCATACTGAGAGAATGTCTACAAAGTAACTAGCCTGCGATCTTCAAAGGGTTAAGAACATGACCATCATGGAAAGATTGAGAAACTTCAGCAGATTGAAGGAAACTAAAGAGACACGACAACTGAAAGCAAAGCAAGTTTCTGGACTCAATCCTTTTCTTGTAAAGGACATTATTATGATAATTGGCAAAACTCTAATTTTGGTGACTGCATTTTGGTCAGTAGGAGAGTGTCCAGATTGGAAAGGGTTTGGGATCATGGGTCACATGGTAGGCAACCTCCACGAAGGTCTCCATTATCCCGACTTCTTGACATGTATGCCCTTGTATAATCCCTTCCCATTGAGAGTGGTCTCTAAGTAAGGATTCACTTCCAATGAACAGAATATGGCTAAAGTGACAGCATAGCACTTGTCAGATTAGGTGACAAAGAGATTGTGGCTCCCACCTTGGGTCCTCTTTTCTCTTTTCCTCACTCATTCTGAGAGAAGTCAACTGGCACGTTGTGAACTGCACTATGGAGAAAACTACAGGGAGGCCTCCTTCCAACTGACGGTGAGGAGCAGAATCCTTAACAAGAATCTCTAGCCTGTGAGGAACCAAATCCTACCAACAACCACTTGAGTGAGCTTGGAAATGAATCCTCCTACAGTCCATGTTCGGGTGTGATCACAGCCCCATTCAACACCTTGTGTGCAGCCTGTGAGAGACTGTGAGGCGAAGGAGCCAGTTAGGCTATACCCAGATCCTGACCCACAAAAGCCCTGAGATAATAGAGGTTGTTTTAAGCCACTGAATTTGGGGGGCAATGTGTTACATGCCAATAGACAATGAATACAGGGTATCACATTGCAACATACCCTCAAATAATTCCAACAGCTGTAAGTTAAGTTTGTGATTGTTTCAAAACAGAGAGAGACAGAGAGAGAGAGAGAGAGAGAGAGAGAGAGAATAAAGTGGGTTGTATCATTTCCCCACTTAAAACTGTTTATGACCTTCCCATCATGCTTAGAATAAAACCCAGACTCCTTACCATGCCCTTCAGCCCTCCCAGCCCCTTCCATACTCCTCGCATTGCTGCACTGGTTTTCTTTCAGTTCCTTGAACAAATCATGTTCTTCCCCTTGAGAGGGCCTTTGAATTTATTCTTCGTTTTACCTGGGGGCTCTTTCTCCACTCCTCACATGAGTATCCCGTTCACATCCTTTGAAATCTCACCTTAGAAATCCCATTTAAGAAGTCTCCTGCCCCTCATTTATATTCTTGTGCTCAGCCCCTCACTAGTTTCTGTCATGTACTCACTAGATTTTGTAATTATTTTGTGTACTTGTTTTCATCGGTCTCTGCCTTTGATAAAGGTACGCCCCGTGGGAGTCATCGTTCCCTACACTACTGCATCCCCAGGACCAAGCCTGAATACTTTCAAACTATTTTCCTAATGACTTCCTGTTGAAGCTGCTCAATGCCCTGAATCTTTGCTTCCAAGTAGAGGCAAGGCCCTCACACAGGGTCACAGTGCCTTGTGGTCGGCAAACGCCAGTGTGCTGCTGATCCCTGCAGGGGCCTCTTCCCCTGAGTGCCCACATAAATATGTATCTATCATTATACTTACCCCACCATGTTACAGTTATCTGCTTAAGCATTGCATTAGTCTGCTTGGCTGCCATAACAGAATACCCAGACCGGGGAGCTTAAACAACAGAAATTTATTTCCTCATCGTTCTAGAGGTTGGACATTTATTAAGGTGCTGGATTGGTGTGTGGCAAAACGTCTCTTTCTGGTTTGCAGATGGCTACCTTCTAGCTGGGGAAAAAATAAAAGTATTTGTTGAATGAGTTGATTAACATAATGATTGATGACCTGGTGGATTTGTGTGTGTGTGTGCGCGCGCGGGGTGAGGCGGGGTGGGGGTGGGGATGGGGAGAGAGGTTCTCACCCACATCACAAAGCGTCCTCAGACACGCCTGCGCGCCCAGGGCCGGTAAGGGTGCCGGGGGTGTGCCGCCGGGCCTGCTCCGCCCCGGACGGCGGTGAGCCGGGCGGGCCCCGGCCGGGGCATAACCGGCGGTTGGGAACGCGGCAGTGTCACCGCCTCACCGCCCTGGACCCTTACGGGAAGTGGGGTTGGGGAAGGGGAGTGAGGAAGTCGGCATAGGAGAAGGGGCGAACGGAGGGCGCGCAGGGAGCCCTGGCCGCGCGGCGGCACCTTCTGCAAACGTCTGTGTCTTGGTGTCGCGGCCCTCGGCGCAGTTCTCGGGGCCGGTGACCTCCAGGTGCAAACCCTGCCGCTCAGGCGGGAGCAGGCCGGGTTTTTCTTTTTACAGAAATGAACCAATCTGCCAAGGAGGTGCTTTTGAGGGGCGTGCAAATTGCAAGCGGTGTTGCCAGGCATCCAGTTTCCTCAGAGCGCCCAGCCACCCCACCCCCACTCCAATTTGCAGCTCTAATACTATTGGTGGGAGACTCTAGGGCAGTGCCAGAACCCTAAAGCCCCCTGGTTCCTCTCAGCCACCTGGTCGCAGCTCTCTTCCCTACACCAGGTCTCATTCTGGCCCGGAGCACAGAGGTTAGGATGCGAAATGCTGCAGACAACTTCGGGCCTCCGCTGCTTCCGAGTATCCGGGCTGCCAGAGCCACGTCAGGAGGCCCTGGAGATGGCGGGAGTCCTACCCCCTTTACCCGGGCCGTAAAGGAAATCCCTTTGCCCTCCAGCGGGAGACAAAGCGGCGTCTCCGAGTTCCAGGACTTGATTTTCGAGGGGAAATCAGCCCAAGCCCTGGTAGAATTTTTAAAAGCAAAATTTCATTTCTCCGCACTCACAAAAAGATATTTGGAAGCCACACAGAGTTCAGTTTTATTAAATAGGCAGTCAAGCTTGATCACAATAGATTTTTCATCTTCCAACACCAAAATCAATTGTGTATAGTGAACTGGATAACCAGGTCATTGTATCCTTTCTCTGTGTTACTTGATTGTTACCTTGGTTATCCCATTTACTTGTGTCTATAAAGTTGGTTTTGTTTTCTTCATTCGTTCAGTCCCTGTTTTGCAGATATTTCATCCAGAATTTCTTTCTATGTATAGTAATACAATTTCATGTGCAGATACCAATGTTATCTTCCAAGAATCCCAGGAACGGCCTCCATATGGATTTAGTGGGCCATGAAGCTGGCCTAGGTGGTGGGTGGGGAGCCCTCTTCTGAGCTACATGCCCCCCACCCCTTCAACAGTTCAGTACCATCAGGAAAGAGAAGGGACACACACACACACACACACACACAGAGAGAGAGAGAGAGAGAGAGAGAGAGAGCGAGAGCATGGGCGCGTGAGAGCCTGAAAGCTCCCAGCTTGTTTCTGCCAGAACATATCATTTCCAGGTCATGTTTCTGCCACACACGTGTCACCGAGCGAACAGGAGCTGTCAATATGGAGAACAGAGAATCTCCTTTGACAGGTCCCATGTCTATATTCCAGCACCATTACAGCAGGGGACCTTGTTCCCCTTGAATGAGCTGAGCCCCCAGCAGCAGAAATGCATCCACTTCTGGAGAATTCCTAGTATGGAGCCCTGGAAAGAGGCCACGTATCGCTTGTCATATGTTTGTACAGGACAGAGCTGCTATATTCATATTGGGGGTAGGGGTGAGGAGGTATGAACAGGCAGAAGCACAACCTGTCTCTCCAGAAGATACTGCCTCTCATTTCACATTCTCACCATGCAATGTGCTCAGTTCAAACCTAGAGTCATAAAAAAGTAAGCCTCAGAATTCCTTTTGGTGTAAACCTCACATTTCTGAAAGTAGCTTCCAAGAAATGTGGATACAAACAATTTAACGAAAATTATAGACTCTGCTTAATTACTTACTACCTTTGAATTTTAGTTTCCAGATATGAAGGGGTTGGGGAGGAAGGCAAAAAATAAATGTTCATTGACTAGGGGTACACATTTTAAAGTAAAGGAAGTGAGAAAGTTCCATTTGATAGCAGAATGTCATTGAAGACCCTGATGCATCCTCTCTCAACTTCCCACTAAATCCCGGAAAACTCAGAAAGAGATGTTAATTTTTTTTCACTGGACACAGCTAGTTCTGTTGGTAAAACCAGGGGGAATTTCCATGAACTACAAGGATGACAGAATTGGATAGAGAAACATATTATGTGACCTTTTAAATTCTTCACCTCTAGAAAAATAAAATAATTTCCACTGGTTGGTCTTGGCCCAGCAGGCAAGGGCTGAACCAGGCAGAGAAGTAGGGAATTAACTGTCTTACCACAAAGGTGGTGGGAGCCATCAGGGCCTGGTGCTGACTAATGGTGATGAAGGCAATAAGAGCATTGAATGGTGGAAGTGGTAGATTTTCATATAATCCAGAAGGTCAGAGCATCAGAGGACCTTGCCACCGTCTACCAGAGCCATGCTGGATGGAAATGTGTGGGGTATGAGGAACTAGTCCCATACTAGTCCCATACTAGTTGGAGATTTGCATATAATCATTCTGTCCTTCACAGGTAAAATCATTCATTCATTCAGTCGATGTTTATTGGGTAGCTACTATATGCCAGACATTATTCTTGGCACCAGGTAAACAATCTGCCCTCAAGAAGCTTACCTACGAGTAAGAAATAAATTAAATAAATAAACAAATGTTGATATTTAACATTAAGTGCTATGAATAAAACTAATCTGAATAAGAACGCGAGAATGAGGTCTAGAAAGGTTTGAGGTGAAACCTCAGGAAAGACTTAAGTGATCTAGGAGGCCAACGTGAAGGTCAGGTCAGGGGACAGCATTATAGAAACCACCAAAATAAAAAATGTTGAGGCAGACATCTACTCCGAGACCAATGTGGGCAGAGCAGATAATCGAGGTCATGATGGCAGGAGAGAGAAGATTGGTAGCCAGGCAGGAGATAATGGAGGGCCTGCATTTTATTCAAAGTGTGATGTGGGTTTTGGTGGATTTTGAAAAAAGAAATGGCATGATCTGGTTCATGTCATTGTGGCTACTCTGTTGAGACTTTAGGGAAAGGAAGCAGAAGTAGAAGAGGGAAACCTGTTAGGACTTTACAGGAATGCAGGCAGGAGATCAGGGTGCTGTGGAATAGAATAGTAGTTACAAAGATGGTTAGAAGTAGTCATGTTCAGGATATACTTTGAAGACAGAGATGATAAGATTTGCTGGTGAACTGGATGTAAGAAAAGAGAAGTATTAAAGATAACTCCTTGATTCTGCACCAGAGCAACTGGGAGAGTGGTGGCGTCATTTATTGAGATGGGAAAAGCTGGGAGAAAGGACAGTTTAGAAGGGAGAAATACAGATTCTGGTTTGGATACATTTGATTTGAGTTATCCTTTAGGCATCCAATCCAAGATGTATGCTTGTGTGTGCGCATATGCGCTTGTATAGCTCAGGGGAGAGATTTAGGCAGGAAATATGAATTTGGTGGTCATCAGCATAGAGCCAGAATTCAAAGCCACTAGAGAATAAGGGTAGATCTAGAGAGAAGACTACCAAGGCCTGAGTCTAGAGCATTCCAGTATTTAATTAGTGAGAGAAATGGAGCTGACCATGAGGTAAAGGAAGAAATCCAGGAGAAGACCGTATTTCAGAAGACAAGTGGAGAAAGGGTTTGAGATGCAGCCAAGAGATTAAGATGAGGATGAGGACTTGGCCTTTGGCAAGATGGAAGTGGCTGACCTTGGAAAGAAAAATGGTTTCGTGAAAGAGTGGACCAACAACTGTGGTAGGAGTGTGATCAAGAGAGAAAGGAAGCAGAGGAAGTGGGACAGCGGCTAGAAAGGGACAAGGGTCTATGTTCATATTTTTTCCTTTTCCTTCTTTTTTCTTACAGGCCACATCTTAGACAGTTTTCTAGAGGGAAGCAGGGAAGTGAGACAGCGGCTAGAAAGGGACGAGGGTCTACGTTCATATTTTTTCCTTTTCCTTCTTCTTTTCTTGTTTCTTCTCTTTTCTTTTTGAATTAGAAGTAGAAGGGAGAATCAGTTCTTGCTTTTTTCGTATGCACTTTCCATATTACCGCCTAGATTCTCATGCATTTTAACTCAGAGGAGAAATTACGAGAAGCTCCATAGTTAAAAGAGCATTTGTTGGTATTGCAGCATACTTGAATACTAAAGGCAAAAATCTCCAGTAGAGCTGGAGAAATTATTGATAATATAGGACAGGGATAGACAAACCATTGTTGCCAGTAAAGTCAGACTTCTGCCTACTTTATAAAATAAAGTTTCATTGGAATATAGTGACAAATATTTTAAAGCCCACAAAGCCTAAAATATTTATTCTCTGGCCTTTAACAGAAAAGAAACAACAACAAAAAGCAAACAAACAAAAACCTGCTCAGCCCTGATAAAGGAGCTGAGGAGAAAACTGGAGGGATGTTGGATTTGAAGAGATGACCAGAAATGGGGCCCAGGTCACAAGTGGAGGCCTTAAGTAGGAGCAGGGACAGTTACCCTTTGTAACTGGAATAAAATCAGGAATTGTAAACAAAAAGTAGTGTGTTAGTAAAGAAGGAGGTGGCTTATCAGGCTGTGCTCTCCTGATTATTTCTTTTTCTCCATGAAGAAAGAAGCAAAGTCATCCATTGAAAGTGTGGAGGAGAGAATGTGGTGGATCAGTAGATATGAGGAATGAATTGAATAAAACCAAAGGCAATGGAGGGATATGGAGGGACATATTCAATTATGTGATAGAAAGTATATCTGCATAGATGTTCACTTATTTGAGAATCTGTAAATTAGATTAAATTAATATGGAATCTTCAAACAATCACTGAAGATCAAAGGGGAAAAATTATCCTCATTAAGACTTTAACAAGAGAATAACTAGAAACTAATAATATAAAAGATATGATGTCTAGCAAAATGTAAAATGTATGTTTGTTCTCAATGGCCCAGCCACTGCATTTTTAGGTAATATTACCTGATATTACCCAGTATTACCTAACATTACCTACGTGAAATACGTTAATATATTTAGATAAATATGTGAACATAAAGGCTTTTATTGCAGTTCTCTTAGTAAGAGTAAAAAAATCAAAGACAACCTATATGTTTGTAGCAATGGAGTAAACCAATTAATTTTGGTATATTTACATGGTGGACTTCATTAGTATAAAATACTGAAAATTTATTTGAAAAAATAATGTTGAGAAACTTTCAAGTTGCAGAGATTCTTGATAGTACAGTAAATCATTTATGTAAAATTTACATGCATATAAAACAATCTGTTATTGATTATATAATTAAAAGTGTGTAAGAACAAGGACTAGAAGCACAAAATTCATGATAGCGCTTAACTATGAAAAGAAAGAAAAAGAGAAATGTGACCAGGGAAAGGTTTATAGGGCAACTCATCTTGTTGGTTATAGTTTATTTTTTAAATCATTAAATAAAATATGACCTAATATTAATATTTGTTCTGAATGATACCATAATGGATATTTATCTTATATTACTCTTTTTCTTAAACTTTTTAATGTTTAAATACTTTTTTCAAAATAAAAGTAAATTCTGACAGTTTATAAATATTTTTTAAAACACTAAAACTGGAACCAAGGTGGGTTTCATAAGACTGTTAACAGGGTGGCATTAGCCATGAAAATAACCTCAGTAAAGTCATGGCATGGACAGGTCATGACAATGAGTGACCTACAACATCCTTCACCATTTCACTCCTGCTTAGGGGCCTGCAGTCGGAACCCCAGAATGAATTTCTGCTCCTCCCCATCACATGGCTGGTTCTACCTCATGCTTCATTTCGCAGTTTACACATCATTCTCTCAAGGAAGTCTTTCCTATTTTGCACAAGTGAGTTATACTTCCCAATTCTTTGTACTTGAAAAGTTCTCTGTGTGTTCCTCCACGTTGTAGCATTTATCACTCTGGTATAACTTCTTGTTTACTTGTTTGTTTCCCCTCTGAGATTGCTGGCTCCTTAGGGAGGAGCTGTGTGGCATCATCCTGACAGCTTCAGCTGGCACCGTTCCCAGCCCTGATTACATGCTTCTTTCCATTTTGCTGAATTTTGTAAATACTTGGTCCAGACAGCATACTGCAACGGGGCTCTCTGCTGGCAGACCAGAACGAGGGTACTGAATGCCTGAAGGTGCCGGTAGATGCCGGTAGAAAAGATTCAAGACAATTGAATATTTAGCCTGGAGCTGGGCTTGCATTTCAGAATCATTAATGTCTGAAGCTGATTTTCATGTAAAAAAAAAGAAAGAAGGAAATTCAATTTTTAAAAAGCAACTGATCTTCAGGCCTTTTATTCCCTTGTTTTATCTAAACACACAAGTAGGGAAAGTTGGCACTGAAAGCATTTCAAAACTGAGTTATTTTATAAAGTCCCCTCAAAATCCCCCATGTAACTTTTCCATATAAAAAAGCCAAGCCTCAGCCCTATGGAAAACCTCCTGTAGATATTTTCCTGTTTTTGCCATCTCGTCCAATTTTGGAAAATGTAGAAACCACATCAGGCCTACCTATTGTAAGTAACGGGGAAAAGAAGGGTGGTGAAAACCATACTCTGGTTAATACTGACCTCAACCTATTCCTAGTTTTAAAATCATAATTTGATTGAAGTCCTCGGCTTGAAAGCTACCATTCAGAATATGTCAAAGGGAACGAACTCCACTCTGAGTTTTAAGTAACACAGTGTTTCTGGGACTCAGACATACAGCTGAATGTAAGAACGAGGTTGTCTGCTGGTTCCTGAGTGCTCATGGCCGGTTCCCACGCTCTGCCTGTCCAGGTGGGAGGAGCGGTGGGTTGGCCACGTGACTTCCTTTGGCCAATGAAACCTGAGCAGAAAGAAGTGAAAGTCTGCAGATCCCCGCAGAAGGCTCTGAGAGGCGTGGCGGCCTTCCTCCCCTTTCCCTCTGCGGAAAGAACAGACTGTTCCAGAAAGAGGCTATTCTTGTAGCCTGAATTATAGAATAAAGAAGATCTATGGAGCCAACTTGCAGCTGATCTGTAGGGAAAAAAATAAAACAAAAACGCTTTGTTTTTGAAGTCACTAAGGTTTTAGGGTCCTTGGTTACCATAGCATAGCCTGAAAGATGACAGACGGTAAATTAAAACATTGCAATAAATTAAAAATATGCCTACACACTAGAGGCACCAGGCTGCTTGCTGGTCAGCTTCCTCTCTGCCATCAACAGCAGCTGCTTTGTAGAAAGTGAGAGGGAACTTTGCCGTAAGCTGGTCTCTTTGCTTGTGAAAGGTTTGTTGTAGCAAACATTCTCTTTCTGGTACACAAGCTGGCAAGAAGTTTCTTGAGTTTTCCAAAATTTTTTTTCAATTCATTCTGCGTAAATCTTTTATATTTATACACACACACACACACACACACACACACACACCTTAGACTTATTGGGGTGACATTGGTTGGGTTTTTAATTTTTTTTTTAATTCATCTCAAAGATCCAGAATTTTCCAAGTCCAGAAAAAACCCCAGTGTTCCACTTAACCTTTAACAAATTTAAAGAGAAATCACTAAGAAATTTCTCACCCTGTTGCAACTGACTATTGTTTGAGCAAAGCAGATTGTTTCCTATCTTTTCTGTATCACTGTTTGGAAAAACTAGAATTTCCCAAATTAGAGTTATTTTTTTTTCCTATTGATTTTGCCATTAGTGAGCCTTAGCAGTCTCTCCAGGAAGATAGAAAGCCTTCATTAAATATTCCTTGAATGTGAGTGTAGCCCAGAGCCTGCCTGTGGTGATCATATTGTATAAGAGCAGAACAAGAATTTCACAGAGAAAGAGAGAAAGAAAGAAGCAGAGTTTCATGGAAACATGGTGCTTGGTAGGGTGCTATCCTGGAGGAAACAAACCGACTAGGGAAGGTGATAAAAATGCTCTATGAACACTGGAACTGTGGAATGAGCTGGCTCTCCTATCCATAAAATTTTAGTAGAATCAGTGCACCATTTCACTCAACACACACAGGGCCATTCTGTATGTCAACATAACTTTCTCCTTATCAAACATGCCTATGTTGCTGGGAATTCAACATGCCATTCCTATGTGCGATGATTAGAGGTACATATTTTAAACAAAAAGCAGAAATACATGCCTATCATGGTTGCTTTAATTTTTAGATTATTAGTTAATATTATTAGAAATTTGGTAAAAAATGGCATTTCAGCTTCTTTAGCATTTAAGGTAGGATATGCTCTTACACAGTAAATCATCTTCTGTTGGTATCAACTCTCTCTTTTGAGCTCCCCTCACCTGAGTCCCTTGCTTTCTTTTTTTCTTTCTTCTTTTTTTTCCTTCTCTTTTCTCTTCTACCCTTTGCTCTGGATAGTTGCAATCTTCTTGCCTGGTGTCTATGTCCCATCTCCACGATTGCCCACCTGATCTACTCAAACCTGGAGGGGTTGTGGTGCAGCAGAAGGGCCTCTGAGCTTAGAATGACAGGATTTGGGATTTAGTCCTAGTGACTCCGCCAACATACTGTGTGCCTCGAGGTAAGTCACACAACCTCTCTGTGTATCCATGATCTCATCCATAAAATGAACTGAGCATGCTTGATTTAATTATTTCTAGGGTCAGTAATATAAATCTTCCTGCTTCTGTTTATATCAACTGGTCATTTGAATCAACTAGTTTTCTTAAGCCATTTTCGCTACTTCTTTTTATTATTATTATTATTATTATTACTGACATTTGGGCTTTAAATATAGATGTTCTGTTTTATTCAATGGTTGCTTTTTTAAATATTTAAACATAACATAAACTGTCCTGTGGTGATATTCCTGCTTTGTAGATTTAAAAAGCAACTAAGTCGAGAATACTGGGTTGCCGGCTTCTGAGGAGGTGGGAGGGGAAAGGTGGGTGGCAGATCTCCTTCTGCCTGAAGATGGCGAATGAGTAAGGCCCAGTTCCCAGAGAACCATAGCTCCTTGTAACAGAATTTCTGTATCTGCTCTGCAGAGGCAAGCGTACTGACTTCCATGTGCACTCCCAGCATAGTTTTCTTTATAAGCCAAGTCCTATGAGGTGGGACAATTCATTTCGTGAACTCATCCTAGACAAAGTGCTACATACCTCATCGCTGAGGATCACTATGGTCACCTTTGAAGTACTCCCCTCGGGAAGCTATGGACCAATGGCAGTGCCTAGTCCACTCTTCAAAGCCATTTTGGAACTCTATTTCTGGAATGGCCATCAGAGCTGTCGTCATAGCCAAAATTTGACAATGAAGTTCGTGAACTTGCCACCACGGGCTTACGTTGGCAGCACTGTACAAACAACTCAGTAAGGTGTCATAACTTTGCCAAGGTTATGATGACAGCTCTGATGGCCATTACAGAAAAAGAGTTCCAAAATTATTTGAAGGGTGGACTAGGCACTGGCGTCGGTGCATAGCTTCCCAAGGGGAGTACTTCTAAGGTGACCATAGTGATATTCAGCAATGTGATATGCAGCACGTTTTCTAGGATGAGTTTGAGAACTTAATTGTCCAACCTTATAGACAACAAATTGTGGTGGTGGTGGTATGTTTACCTCTCAGCTGTTAGATTAAAATGGAGGAAAAAAAATCAGTCACATCAGAGTCAACAAAGCCCATGTTTGACATAAGTGAGAAATGATGTCCAGGCTTGTTTTATGCCATCTGAGTCACAATCTGACATCTGTTGGATGCCTCCAATCTGAAGAAAACAGTGTTCCTGTAAGTAGTCAATGGTCAGTCAAGTCTTTCCCGGAAGGTAAAGTGACTTGTCCTGTGAACATCTCTCTTCCCAATTATTCCAAGATTGGTAAAGTAATTAATCCCTCTAGCCATACATCTCCTTCTTTCCTCCACTGAATTAATTTAATCATTCTTGTGAATGTTTTCTAATGAGAAACAAAGGGAGATCACAAAGATCAAATATTGATAATACCAAGTTTAGAGAGAGTATGCAAATATTGACACTCTGATACACTGTCGAGATAAGCCTAAATTGGCACTGCTTTCTGGAGGGCAATTTGGAACTACAGATTAAAATTTTAAATGCATAAAAACATTTCACTTCTACTAGTTAACCTAGAGTTATCTCAAGAGGGAGCACAGGTGTTCATTGTATAATGGCTCATGAGAGCAAAATCTATGAACAAATTTTAGGATATGATGAATATGAATCAATAGGGGATGGGTTAAATAAATTATGGTGCAGTGATACAATGGAATGCATACAGCCACCTAAAGAATGATGTAGATCTCCATGTAGTGACAACAAAAGAGATCCCAAATGCACTCCTTTTAAAAGGTATATTTCAAAACCTATTTTCTACATGCATGCATGCTACTATTTACATAATTATATAAATATATTTTAAATTGCTTGTGTGTGCATTAGAAAATATATAAAAGCTTGCTTAAGAAATTATTAATAGAGGTTATTGTGCAGAATGGGACGAGGTGGGAGTAGAAAGGGAGGAAGCTTTACTTTCCTAGTTAAAAACTCAACTACTTCATATTTCAATGCTCATGCATTACCTTTACATAAAACAATTTCATATTTACCTTTTTCCTGACTAGAAACATTTTTAAAAAGGGAATAGTGAAATAAATTATGATGCAACCATAAAATGTAATACTAAACAACAATTAAAAATGATCTCCGAGGGGGTCCCTGGTGGTGTAGTGGCTAGGCTTTGGTGCTCTCAACGCTGCAGCCTGGGTTCGATTCCCAGTCAGGGAACTACCCCCACCCCCACCAAAAAAAAAAAAAAATCTCCACAACTACTTGATGACAGAAGAACATTTGCAATGTATTTAATTTAAAAAGTAGTTTTCAAATCAAAAAAGAAGACAATGAGCATGATAACCACTGGAGCTTCAAGAACACACTCCAGGTTGAGTTCTTTGTCATACCAGTGCCTGCATGGTGACCAGCACACAGTCACAAAGATACCATTTATTTGGTGCTTACTGTGTGCCTGCACTGTGCTGTGTGCTTACATAGTTTATGGTTGATCCTTACAAACCTGTTTATCTTCATTTTACAAGCAAGGAGATTGAAGATTAGAGAGGGTGTTTAACTAGTGAACCTTGGATTCAAACCCAGATATGTCTTCCCAAACCAAAATTTTTTGGAGTAAATGAATCAACAAATCAAAAAAATGATAGAACTAATCACAGAAAGATTACAGGACTACCCCAGACTGAATTGGTACAATGGTGGATATGGAACTCATATTCAGGGAGAAATCCTTACCCTACTACAGCACCTGAGCAGCACCTGGGATCTAGACCAGGCACTAAGTCCTGCTTTGTTGACTTTGGAAATATAATCGGAAATAAACACCGGAAGGGTCATTAGTGATCACATAATTCATTATTTTTCAAATTGTAAGTTGTAACCCATAAGTGGTTCCTAAAATCAGTGTAATGAATCACAATTAGAATTTAAAAAAAATAGTACACAGCAATAGAATGGAATATAGAAAATATTAGACATAATATATGTTGTGGAGGTCCATATATTTTTGTGAAACATATTTCAATTATATTTTTATTTTTTTAAAGATTTAAAAAAATATAGCTAACATACAATATTAGTTTTAGGTGTACACCATAGTTATTCAACATCATATACCTACAGAAGTGGTCACTGTGGTAAGCCCAGCAACCATCTGACACCGTACCACACTATCACTGTATTATTGACTATATTCCCTATGCTGTACATTACATCCCCATAACTTATTTGTTTTATATCTGGACATTTGAACCTCTTATTCCCCTTCCCCTTTTTCTTCCTTTTTAATTTCTCGATTACAGCTGACATTCAATATTATATTTCAGGTGAACAGCATAGTGGTTAGACATTAATGTAATTTAAGAAGTGATCGCCTTCACCAGTCTGGAAGCCGTGTGGAACTATCCTTTATAGTTTATTCAGTGCGTTAAATGATTTTACCCAACTGTAGGCTAATGTAAGTGTTCTGAGAACATTTAAGGTAGGCTAGGCTAAGATGTGATGTTCAGTATGTCACATGTATGAAATGCATTTGGACTTAGGATATTTTCAACTTAGGATGGGTTTATCAAAACGTATCCCCAACATAAGTCAAGGACCATCTGTTTATGAAAGCTCATTCCTTAAGACTTAACTCTGTAATTAATACAGGATGAGCTGGTGGGCACTGGCAGGACCCTACCTTAGCATCAGGTGAACAAATCAGTTTCCTGCCATGGAAGGTCAGAATGAGAATTTGATGTCTGTATAAGCTGATGGTCTAACAGGAATGCCTCTGAGTCATAAACGACCCACAGGTAGGGAGAGAGCATTTGGCATGGCATCAGCAGTGCATATGTAGTGAAGCATCCAGCATATATTACAAATATCTAAAAGCAGTTACTTTTCAATTCCAATTCTTGCTCTAACTGTACATATTTTATCTCAACATGTGTATTAAATTCGTAAGACAGTTAATTGTAATGTTTTTTTTAAATGAAGACTGTTGCTTTTCTTTGGTCTAGCAGTGCACCATTTTATTTGGAATTACACAAGTTTTTCTCTGCTCCTGAGCATAAGGAATGTCCACCTCTTCTCTAGCTTAAGGTATGAACATTAAGCAGACATGAAACACAGGTATTTTATTCCTCCCTGGTCCTTAGCTGTGATCACTGTGTTATGAGTCTTTTTGATTTGAGAAGATAGGCCCAGTGAGAGCCCAATTAGTACAACTCCTCATAAGAGGACAGTCAAAACAGTGCGGCTGGGCATTGGATACCAAAGACAACACGCCTTCACCCAAAACCAGAACCCAAACTAAGACACTAACCAGAGATTGTTACTAGATTGTTGGGTTTCCAGCTTTTGCTTTTTTGCCATCATCAGCCAGACATGTGCAGTCTGGGCATTGGCAATGCTAAGATCTCCTCAGAGGGACAGAGAGAAATAATAATGCTAACAATGTGGTACCTTCTGCAGTTTATAACCTTCTTCACATAAATTACTCATTCGTTCATAGTCACCGCTTTGGTTTAGATATGCTTCTCTGTATACTACCTTGTTCTGACTGGCCTGAGTTAAAACACCCATTTTTAATCCTATTTTTAGTCTTTACTTATACACTCACTCAAAGAACCACCTGAAAGCCTTGCTCCATTGATTTTTAGGAAGGCTTTGCTGTGTTCTGCAGGGCCGCTGTGCATGGATTATGTGGTAGCTCTGGATCTGTTGAGCCTCTGCATTTGTATCTGACTTTTTTCTGCCATTTATGATTTTTCCATGGGATCAAAGCTTTCTATTCTCTGTTCCCATGAAAGGCATTTTAGATTTCTGTTTCATATGTAATCTAAAAATAGATTTCCCAATGGGCATAATTCCTGGCATCACGATGATTTTGTGTAACATTACACATACCCCAGTCCTTTCCCCAATGCAGTCCACCAGGATTAACACTGGATCACTTCTTTTATAATAAGATAAAGGTTAGAGATGCTCGATCAACACTAGAAGAGCCGGGTTAGATCCCCTTCTGTACTAATTCATTTCCCTACTATTTGAAATTAGTCTAATAGTTTATGAACTTAAAACCTAAATCAGATGACACTGCTATAGGTTTATTCAATTCAACAAAAATTAAATAAGCAGTTACTACTTGCCAAATGTATGCTAGATACAGAAAGTTCAAAGGTGATATTCCCAATCCTCAAGAAGCTAGTAGGAGAGATCCACACATACACACATCTAGAACTTTTGTAGTGAGCTCACTGTGTGCTACATTCAGTGTTAAGAGCTTTCTACAATCTCTTTGGATTCTCAGAACTCTGTGAAAAACTTTGCTTGAGGTCACGTAGCTTTTTGGTGATTTAAGTCCAAGCTTGTTGATCCAAAGCTGATGCTCCTTCTGTCCCACAGTTCTCCCTTTGACTGCAATATATACCCTATTTTCTTTGTAGCAATGACGATGTACCACTGGTTCAATAACATTTTGAACCAATTGCAGATAGCGTATATTTAGCCCCTCAGTGACATTGTATTCACTGTTTTTGAGTCTAAGCCTTCCTTCTGTTTAACGGGTCTTCCGAATCATTTTTGACCCAAGGTTCCAAACTCCCGAGAAAAAGAGGAGGTCAGAAGGAAGAGAGAAAAGGGAGAAGCCTCCTAATGCTTTCGAATTCAGTTAGAGCATGAAAATCTCCCTTCCTTTTCAACACAACATTCTCACACATTTGACCACCATAGGCTGGAGAGTGAGAAGCAGAGAAGCAGGACATGCAGTTTTGTAGCTTTTCTTTCCATTGCCAGTGAAAGGTGCAGCTCCACACTCCAGGGACTGAGCAGGCATGCTGAGACAGAAGTCTCAGCTCCAAAGTTCCATTTCACAGAGGAGGCAGGTGCCCTGCACCTGAATGCCTGCTTGCTGTGAAGCCAGACAAAGGCAGGGTCTGAAATCCTGCCTGGAGGCCAGGGTGGGTGCCCCGGGCCCACAGATAGGCTTTCTATCCCCATTCAGATCCGAGGGAGTGTCAGTAACAGGCCCAGACTTGACAGGTCTCTGCTGGCCTTCCATATGGCTGGCTGTCCAGGCACAGGGCACTGATGTTGTACACTTCACAGTTCCTGTATCTGGAGGGCCCAGCCACTGCTTCCTCAGGTGCCCAGAGCAACCGGCTTGCAGTCGTGCCTCCTGCTCACTCAGAGCCCTGGCTGGTCAGGATTTTCCTTAAGTGAGGATCTGATCCCCGGAGCTCTGGTTAGACGTGCTCTTCTGTGGATAACTGTAACGCTTGTCTTGCACCGTTTCTTTATCATGGAGGAATTTGTGTCCTAAACAGGAGGGGGTGGGGGGAAGGCCTAGAACAGCCCATAAAAGCCTGAAAAAACTGGCAAAGGCTCCACGTCCGAGTATTCTATAACCTGAACCTCTAGGGCTCCTAGGTGGCATGCAACAGAAACCGCCTCAGCGAACTTAATGATGTTGTTGGAATAAACAGGGGCTGGGTGGAAGGTACAGGGGAGCTCACAGAAGGGAGGGTGAGGAAAACACCAGGAAGAACAGGACTGGCTCAGGTAGGGGCTGGTTCCTGCTGCTTTACAGCTCTTGGCTTTTGTTGCCATTGTCACAATTAGAAGACAGTCAATTCCTCCATCGTAACTGCTTCTTTGTCAAATGCTAATTTTAAAATTAGAACATGGGTTATAAATTATTGTATCAATGTTAAATTTCTTGACTTTGATAACTACACTGTGGTTATCATAGAGAATATCTTTGTCTTAGGGAATGCTGAAGCCCGAAGCATTTAAGGGGTAAAAAGGCATAAGGTATGCAACCTTCCTTGAAATGGTTTGAACACAAAAAGTAATTATTACATTATTAGAGAGAAAGAGACTGCTAAATCAAATGTGACAGTGTTGGTGCAAAACAGGTTCTGGGTGTACACCACAGGGAAGACTTCAAGGACGCAGGGAGGAAGGAAACACGCAGCGGGCTGGCTAAAACCGGGGTACACGCTCAAGGTGGCCAGAGCTGGCAGGCCCGGGGAAGGGCCGCTGCGCCGAAGGACAAGGGGACTTGGGCATATTTTTCACTAAAAACAAGGGACGAAATATTCAAGACGTCGGGGTGGTGTTACAGGGGTTCCTGGTCGGGTCTCGCTGACCACTCCTTCCAGTTGGGCAGAGGGATTTTTGTCCTTATTTGGCCCTGTGTGTCAGTCATGGTGACACAGTGGGTGGATATTTTCCCTAACCGCCAAGCTAATATTAGAATCCATTATAATTAGGTGACGTTCACCTGGGGGGGGGGGGCAAGATGGCATCCGGATCTGCTCTCAACCACCAAAATCTAGTCCTAGCCAGTGGGGTAGCGGCACTTCCTCTTAAGAATGACCTCGGGGGTGGGAGAGGAGGTAGGGAAGCTAAATATAAGGTGATGGAAAGAGAACTCACATTAGGTGGTGAAATTATTATACAACAAGTTGACAATGCACTGTAGAATTGTATGCCTGAAACCTATGTAATCCTTGCTAACAGATGTCACCCCAATAAGTCTAACAATAAAAATGAATTAAAAAAAAAAAAAAGAAAAAAAAGAATGACCTCATCTCCTCCCTCCTTTGTCTCCCCTCCCCTCCCCCTTCCCTTCCTCCCCCTCTCTCCTCAGCCCTATCCTTTGGGCCTATGGCAACAACACCATTTAAAACCTAATGAATCTTCTTGAAACTTTTCTGTAAGTTTGGAATTATTTTGAGATGAACACCTAAAACGAAAGAATTTTAAAATCATGCTCTCCAGACCTTTTCATCTAAGGTCAGTATAATCCGAATCTCTGGAGGGTGCCACCCCAGCATCAGGCGCTTTTATAGCGCCCCAGGGTCCGCTGTGGGCAGCCAGGGTTGAGAGGCAGGCTCTAGGGCTCCGCGGCCTGTTGAGGTTAACAGCTGAAGAGGAGGCTCCAAATTGGTAACAACCATTACTTTAGCCATATGAATGTAGTCTTAACTGTTTATATTATATTTAGGGCTTTCATTACAAGAATAATCTAAGCACATTCCATAAAAATTGGCATTTTTTTTTAAAAGAGGAAGAGAAAACATTATTACCATAACATACGCAATGAGAATATTTGCGTTTATTTCTTCCGAGTACTTTTTAATGTATATATTCACTTCCTAGATAGTATGACACATTGAACATAGGGCTTTAGTGCTATTTTTATTTGACATTGAAAATTTCTTCAGAGCAGTCACTTTTGATGCTACTGTAGCAAGTGTATATGCTATTATTGACATAACTATTTCCCTACTCTTGTACATTTAGGTTGTCGTGAATTTTTATTTTCTATTTTATTTCTTGAATTACATATATGCTGCAAGGAACAAATTTGTTCATAGCTCTGTTTCCATTATTTCAAGCCATTTACAGAAGTAGGATGATTGGGTCAGGATATGTACTTTCTCACAGCCCTCAACACCTACTGCCAAATTACTTTGCAGAGGAGCTTTAACAATCCATGCTGCGACCAGCAGCAAGAGATGCTAATTTGGCAGGATCTGAGATTGTAATATTTTTGTTGCAAGTTTAACATGTGAAAATGTGTCAGAAGCAAGCCAGAACTGGTGGAAGGGAAACCTTGATTTTACTCCTATTCTGTCACCAGTCAGCTGTAAAGCTTTGAGATTATCCCTTAATCCTTTCTCATCAGTTCACATGTTTATTAAACAAATGCTTATTCAGCACCTATTGGGTCCCAGGCACTTTGCTCCGTACTAGGAATATGGTGGTGTCGGAGGCTGGGCTCCCCGGGAAGCCAGCCGACTCTGACATGGAAATTAATGTGCAGGAGAGCGATTAGGGAGTGCTTGGGGGATCAACTCGGGCGAAGGGAGATGATGAGGGCAGGATTAGGCATTTGAGAAAGTGGACCCCAACAGTCCCCATGAAGCGACAGCCAACCCCGTGTGCAGCTGGTGCCCTCAAAGGTATCCCAAGTTGGGATGAGGGGCGAGGCCTTTTATCTCCACTTTTGTTCAATGACTGGATGCAGGCTGCCCTGGGAAGTGGACATGACCTTGGGTGAGGGAACTCTTTAGCCTCCTCAATTCACGAGGAGTACCGCTGGCTACGAAACAGCTATGGGCAGCCGTTCTCCTAGAGGTTGTGCATTTGTCTTTCGTTCCTGAAGGGAGATGTGCGTGGTGCCTCACGACACTTGTCACTACAACAAGTGGTGACAGACAGTTGCTCCCACCCCATGAAGGGGAGGCAAGTAGACACAGAAACTTAAAAGTGCTAGGAGAGAAAAAAGCTCAGGGTTCCCTGAGTGTAGGTAACAAGAGGGGTTGGTCTAACCTAGGGGTTTCAAGGAAGATGTCCTTGAGGAGGTGATTTACAAGCTGAGAGAAGGAGGATGAAAAGGAGGTGACCGGTCAAGGCTGCGGAGCGGGGACTAATGCATCTGGCAGAGGAAAGCACACTGCGAAGAGCAGCGGGCCTGCTGTGCTGACGGTCAGAGGGAGTGTGACAGGCATGAGGCTGGGGAAGGCTGTGACGAGCTCAGGGACGCTTTCTAGGCCATCGGGTGGACATTGCTTTTCCACCGCCATAAACAACGTGAAACCGTTGAAGGGCATTAAGCAGATGAATGATATAATCCAACTTGTACTTTTAAGACGCTTTCTGGCTGTGAGAATGGGTTGAAATGGGGCAGGAGAGGACGGGAGAGACCGGCTAGGACGCCGGGAAACATGAGCATCCTGGTGACAGTGCTGCTGGAGAGAAATGCGTACACCGGGGAGAAAGGCAGTAACAGGGCTTGGTCGTGCATTAGATTTGGGGAGTGAAGAAGAGGGAGTGCCAGGAACGACCCCAACTTTCTGCTCTGCTCAGCTGGATGGTTCACTGCTGTTCACTGAGGCGGGGACCCTGGAGGGACATTGACTTCCAAGTAGAGCATACACTTGGTTTGAGGTAACATATAAATGATGTTGGAAACGTAACTTGGGGAGAGCATTCTGGAATTCACAGGAGGAGTCTGAGGAGGAGATATACATTTGACAGCCCCTAGCAAATGGCTAAAAATGTAAATATTTGGCCACATATACTGTGCACTTTTCTGCCCAACTGTGTGAGGGAAAAATAGGATGTGCATAATACATGGGTGGTACTAATTCTATATCTATATGTTTTTAATTCTTTTATTTATACTTATGAGTTAAAAACGTACTCCAGAAATCAATAGCGATATTTCATATGCAAAACAATACCCTGGAATATGACAATCGGTATTTTTATATATTAATAAAAATATTTTACACATAAAATTTCTTGTACCTTGTATCTATTCTTGTGTTTTGTAATTACTTGTTACATAAAATTTCTTGTACTACCACGTGTTTAAGAAATAGATACTAAAATTCTGTCATACAAAAAGCAAGTACCCAAATATAAACTAAAAAAATCTGAATTAAAAAATTAAAATGATTTTTTTCCCTAAAAGTTTGGGCCAGAAGCGCGGGTGCACATTATGCATGGGGGAGCCATATACGTGGCGAAACGTGGGACTAGGCATGGGGGAACCACCCAGGAGAGTTCCGGAGTCGGAAGGGGGCTCCGTGCCGAACCCCGAGAACTCGACCACTTACGCCTGCGTAGCTGGGCGTCCGCCATCGGAGGAGACCGGGAAGGCGAGGGCCGCCGAGAAGCTGCGAGCGGGAGCCGAGTGAGGCGATCCAGCAGGGGGCGTGCCGAAGGGGGCTGAGCAGTCCCCGAGAAGGGCCTGACAGGGACACGGCTGGGCAGCTCGTCCTTCGTTAGCGGATTCGCCGCGGGGCGAAGACTGAGGGGTGGGGGGGGTGCGAGTGGGGCGTGAGGGAGTGAGGACCAGGGGCAACTTCGCAGACGGTGGGCCGTGCACGGGGAAGGGCCGGGAGGCGGCTGGCGGGGGAGGGGCGCGAGTCGGTTTGCTTGGTTCTGCTTCTGCGGTTCCGGATGAGGATGGGAGAGGTACAGTGCAGGTGAGGAAGTTGGAGGTGTGCGAGTGGGCAGTAATCCACACAGTTAGGTCCCCGAGGAGGGGGGAGGGAAGGGTCCCAGCTCAGCGGGAGCGGTTATCCCTGCCCACGTCACCGGAGGGGCAGAAAGCACCCCTGTGAATGAAAGGAGGGGCCCAGTTTGCCTGAGGTGCTCTCCATTGCTTTGTCCCTATTTGTTGTGTAGTGTAGAGGGGACTTGTGGAGAAAGTTGGAGGTTTGAGGACAATGAAATGAAGGGTTGGACCAAATAAGCCCTCTAGCCCCAAGGCCTGCAATTCCCGAGTCCCAGGCACTGGTAAGGCCTAGTTTTGGTGGGAGCTGAGACCGAGGGCTCTACAGGCCCGTTCTGATAAGGCTCTCTGGGTCAGGGTCTGTGCCCTAGGCCAGCGGTTCCCAACCTGTGGGGCGCGACCCCTTTGGGGGTCAAATGACCCTTTTACAGGGGTTGCCTAAGACTGTCGGAAAACACATATCAGATAGTTACATGACGATTCATAACAGTAGCAACATTACAGTTATGAAGTAGCAACGAAAATAATGTTATGGGGGTCACCACACCATGAGGAACTGTATTACGGGGTTGCGGCATTAGGAAGGTTGAGAACCACTGTGGAAGGCAGTGTGGAGGTTCCTCAGAAAATTGGGAATGGAGCTACCATTTGACCCAGCAATCCCCCTTCTGGGGATCTACCCAAAGAATTTGAAAACCTTTGTCCGCAAAGACTTATGTACCCCAATGTTCATTGCAGCGCTGTTCACAGTGGCCAAAACATGGAAACAACCACAGTGCCCTGTGACAGATGACTGGATAAAGAAGCTGTGGTACATATACACAATGGAATATTACTCAGCTGTAAGAAAAGATGAAATATTGCCATTTGCGACAAAATGGATGGACCTGGAGATCGTCATGCTTAGTGAGATAAGCCAGACAGAAAAAACAAAGAACTGCATGATTTCACTCATATGCGGAATATAAAACTGAAAGCAAAGAAAAAAAGAAATGAACAAACAACCCATGGACACAATCAATAGTTTAATGTTTATTTGGGGACGAGTGGGTTAGGGAGGGGAGAAAGGGGAGGGGGTGGGAGAGGAGGGGGGAAGCTAAATATAAGGTGATGGAAAGAGAAGTCACATTAGGTGGTGAACTTATTATACAACAAGTTGACAATGCACTGTAGAACTGTAAGCCTGAAACCTATGTAATCCTTGCTAACAGATGTCACC
>PVJL010001389.1:0-206199 GCA_004026885.1 Lyroderma lyra | reverse complement strand
ATAAATAAAGGGAAACCACCATCTCTAACCCCCCCAGCCTACTCCTTAGATCTGTTGCTTGGTAACCCAGTTTAAATCAATCACTTCTTCCTTCTGGGCTACATGGGTATCATCACTGGACAGGATCAGCTAGTGGAGGACAGCCCTCTAACTCTTAGCATAAACTTCACCAAGATTGTTTTTTGGGGGGGGCTATATTCACAGGGAATATTATACATGCAAGGTCCTGCTATATCAGTTTGCTCAAGTAAATTAATAAATGTTCTGTGTTCTCTGTGCACTAGATTCTCATCGTAGAGCAGAGAATAAAAAGGAGGTATTACTCATCTTAGTAGAGCATACATGGTGGCGAGGAGTCATAAGAATAACTAATTAAATAATTATAAGTGAGTAAAGTATCATGAGGGAGAGGTTTAGAGTTCCACAGCAGTTAATAGAAGGAGGGCTCGCTTTATTTTAGAGGCAAGAGAAGCCTCCCCAGGGAAGCTGCAGATGATTCAAGACATGCAAAACGAGCAGGTGTTTTACTAGTGGAGGGAGGTGGCTGGTAGGGAGGGGCAGGGCGTCAAAGGGTCACGGACATTAAAGTGCAGGAAAACTCTGAGGTCAGTGTTGAGAGAAGTTGGGAATTAGCTACACGTGATTGTAAGTTCAGAGCTGGGTGCCGGTGGACAAGCCTGTGATTAATTTTTCTAGATTGGTCTTCACTAAATTGCTTCTGTGATGATTATTGATCATCCCTGAGGGATGGTTAACCTTTCATGTCTTTTAGCTCATTGATACCCATTAGAGTCACCTGGGGCAGGAGGCGCTTTCCTACTTGGTGTTTTAAAGCACCCAGACCAAGTAGATAAGAATTGCTGGACATGGCACCTGGTCATTATCATTTTTAGAAAGACGCCCCGCCCCAGGTGATTTTAATGTGTACTTGGAATTAAGACCCATTCTTTGGGGCCCTGGGAGATGTGGGTGCACCGGGGTGTTATCTCAGGACAGCAAATCTCAGGTGTTAGCGTGAGGGTGCCGGATTAGGATAGGAACATTTGCTTCCCTCAGCTCCACGCTCTTGGGGAAGGTACCACCGGGCATTCCTGCTACCAGCTGGCCTGGGGGGGTTTAATTTTTGTATTTGTTTAAGTTTTAATGGGCTCTTGCAC
Organism: Lyroderma lyra; assembly: GCA_004026885.1. Classification (NCBI taxonomy): domain Eukaryota; kingdom Metazoa; phylum Chordata; class Mammalia; order Chiroptera; family Megadermatidae; genus Lyroderma; species Lyroderma lyra. Next base: position 205,042 of record PVJL010001389.1, on the reverse strand, counting down.
TGTCTTTTTGTGAAATTTGCAGTCATCACAGTAATTTGGGTCTTAAATCCTTACAGGAGCGCCAGCCACCGGCCTAACCTCACTCTGCCTGCAGAGGCCTTCGTTGTTCTCCGGCTGGTGGGGCCGTGGGTGGTGTGGCTCAGTCCCTCTCTCACTGATGCTCTCTCCACAGTCCCTGAATTTGGAAGACTGTTATCACCTGCAGTGATCTACCCTCTTTCATGCAACCTGCTCTCTTAAGCCTTCCCGAGTTCACCCTGTTCTTTCAGCCTTTGTATCAGGTAGCAGGAATAAAGTGCCCCCATACCACGCTGAAACCATCAGAGCATAAGTATCCACAGTCACATGCAAAAGAAGCATTTCCCAGGCTGAGTAAAATGTTCACCTCTGTGTACCAAGGCTGGGTGAGTCCTATCTTCTGCAAATCTGAGGCAGTTTGTGTCTACCTTATTTGCTCCATGGATGGGACCTCTGAACAGGGAACCTGGGGACCCTAATGCACATCAGATTCCTAATAGCTTGCCTGGGTAGCCTGGAGCACCTGAGGTGCTGTCCCCTGCCTATGAAATGAAGGTGGCAATGGACCCGCTAATGTGATTGGATACTCATGTTGGTTATTCTTAACACGTTCAACCCTAGCCTGGCCTAAATACTCCAGCTAAGCTTTTCTTTTAGACTTTTAATACTGCAAATAGATCTTTCAGTTCTTTAGATTATTTCACTTTGAAGAAAGAGGTCTGGGAGGTCAAAATCACACATTTTGCATTTGTCTTGGGCTGTCGTGCAGATGGAGGGTGCGTCACTACATAGCACACTTGGTATTTAGGTCAGTGGCATAACATATACAGGGTCATTAATTAATTAAATATGATATTAAAGTCAGGGATGGGCCCAACCCTTTGGGTGTTTAGAAAGACTTAAGGTGGGGATAAGCCCCATTCTGATGTCAGTGGCAAGCCAGGCTGAGTGAGTCATGAGTGAGCCCAATGTGTTTTGTTGGACCACCGAGGTCTACTCAGCACCTTTTTACCCAAAGCACCTCCATGCAAAGCACTTTAAGCGTGATCCCTGTCCTTTGAACAACTCGTTTTCACATGCCGCCCCAAGTTGCCCCCTCAATCCTGTTTTATTGCTGGGAGAGGTGGGGATAGAGGCAAAGCCAAGCTTTGGGCAGGCATGAAACTGGATGAGTAGCCAAGGCCCAGTGACTACCACAGAGAAGGCAGATGGGTGTGCAGTGCAGTGTGCTCAGGTTCTGGGTGCAGACTCCCCGTGACCCCAATAATCATGTGCCTCTGAGAGAGAATAGGGGTCAGACAGAAAGTTGATTTTGAATTCTTCTCAAAGAGGTTTGGATTTATGGGGGGTAGGACTTTTTTTAGCCCTTCCATGTGCATCATGGCTACACTCTCACGGTATTTTATTCATTTTGCCTAAACTGAACAGAGGTACTTGGCATATATGAGAGCTGTTCAGAAAAAAATCCAGGCATACATTCCTCTATTTTTTATATTACATGGTCGGATACATTCCCACTTTGACAAAATGATCCCTGTCTTCAGTGGGGGCCTGAATTCTAGGCCTGAGTATGGCTTTTGAGGCTGATTTGACACTGGATATGCTACAAAACCTGGGAAAACCATTTTTGAAGGAGTAATAATTTCTAATTTGGACAAATCATTCTGCTTTTTAAGGACATGATTCTGAAAATGATTATTCCTGCTGAATACATTTCTTCTCAAGTTAGAATGAACATTCTATCTTAAAATGTTTCCATCAGGCTAGCCTGCTTTGGGTTTGCCCTTTCCAAATGTATTCTCTGGCCTGCCCTATGCTGATGGTCCCCGTGGCACCGCCAGTCCCACAGTGAGTGTGAAGATGGGACCTCTAAACTGTTTTATGAGACTCCCGTCTTAATTACTTGAAACATCAGAGAAGGGACATTTTGATGAGTTTTATCTTTTCTTTAATACTGGCAATGTGGCTTTCTCAGAGACAAATGGTCTGAGCTTTCTGGGGTTCTTTTTCCCTTTGTATAAAATAAAGGGAATGGATTAGAGGTTTTCTCAGGTCCCATTTACATTTGACTTTCTGACCTGAGAAAAGCCTTTTTAGTAAAAGTGCCAGAGAAGGGTAGAGCCAACGTACATGTCATCCTGGTGACAAGTGTGGAACAAATAGTTCCAGATCACGAATTAAGGCCCTCGTATAAACTACCAGTTGGACCTCCCTTAACCATTGCAAAGCTTTGGCTATGAAAGCTGGAAGTGAGGTTATGTTGATCTGAAGCAATGTATATGAAAGTGCTTTGAAAATAAAATCATATACAGGAATCAAGGGTTGCTATTAGGAAAATAGCAAAGAGAGTCACTCAGAAATCATTTCTTAGCCTCTGGATTTTAGATCTCTAGTCAGCTTAAAATACAGTTACCTAGAGATGCCCCCACCCCATACAATTCCAGTCACCAACTGCAATGGAATTAACATAGCAAGGCAATAATCATTTGCTAATGGAAAAGCTATGAATCTAAAAACCAAAGAGTAATTTCTGAAAAGCAAGACTTGATTTGAGACTCTGGAAATCACTGATTTTGTAACATCAAAAGTATAAAAAAAAAATTATATTAAAAAAAATAATCAGCACCTGTTTTCCAGTAGATTCCAGTGGAGAATACTGCAGGCTAAAGTCATGATGCTTTAAAGTCATGTTTAGTCCTGCTCTCAAGTTGCTATGCGAGCTTACAAAAAGGGCTGAATCTCTAAGGTCGACTACTCCCAATTAAAATGTGGATTAATAACATGCTCAGAGTTTCCTAGTAGGTAAGTTACTTTATTAAGAAAATTTGGCAAGCGCGTTAGGTATTTCAGGTACAAGTTACCGCAATACTGCCAAGGTGCCACATCTGGTTTTCTGTACCTGGTGTGCACTAGATGTTATTCGCAAATAAAATCTTACAATGTGTTAGGAAAGAGATATAAAATGCCTTTATAAAGTGAAGGATCCTTTTTAACCCCCCCAATTGGGTTATCATGTAAGTCTGTTTCCAAAATCAGATTTTCTTTTATAAAAGCACAATCTACCTGTGGTACTGTTTACAATTAACACAGAGAGCTGGTCAGTGGGGTTAGTAATAAGAGATATCATAAAGTAAGTATGTGAGTATGACACTTTATGAGCTCCATGTCCAGAACCTAATAGAAAACTTTTAACTTTGGGAAATACTTGTTTCCCTGGAAATTTCAAAATATAAGATGTCAAAGAATAACCGGGAATCACAAACAAGCTAGAGTTTTTCAAGGTCACCTTCAATGTCTATTATTTTACTGTGAAAAATATAATAAATTCATTGTATAGATGAAAATGATTATGTACTTGTATATCACTTAAATATTTGTTTCCTGTTGCAGAAGAAGCCATCAAGGAAAAATGCTTTCTATTGTATCATCATTAACGTAATTCACCCCAAGAATAGAATTTTAAAATAAGATTTAAAGATAGTTAGTGGAGTGATACACACAATCTTTTTATATTTCCTGATTTAACAAAGAAATGTTCTGGAGAAACTGTAGATCTGATGGAAAACTCTGATAATCTTTCTTTGATTTTCTGCAGCACTTACTGTCTATATGAATCATCTGGCATGAGTGAATTATCATGTATCTTTTCATGCATGCATTTCTTATCTGTACAACTAGGAAGTGAGCTCTTGGAAGGAAGTACCCTGTGGCACTAAGCCCAACATCTTGTAGATAACCTGAGTGTCTGAGTCTTTGATTGACATATGCATTCACAGGGAGGAGCCTGGTGAGATACACTTAAAACCTTTATTCATTGATATACAAAATGTACAATATTTACAAAATTTAGGCATTAATCCCATATTGATATGAATGTTGTGGGGAGTCTAAAAATAAATAAGTGGCACATAGTTTCATATATACATTACGGCTCTTTGCACATCAAGCCGTCACCAATGGTGGAATTTAATGGAAACTTTAATGTAATAGAAAAGTCAGAGGAATGCTCAGTCCTGGGCCTTCCATATGAACGGCAATTCCATGGCTCCTTGAGGCTGAGGATGGCAAAGCAAACCACTTTCTTTAAAGAGAATAAAACACCAGACATTCTGACAGGCATACAGGGTGCAGGCAGCCACAGATGTGTGCAGTGTGCAATAACCCCCTGGGTGGCAGATGACATCATTTGTGGCCCTGGTCCCTGCACACCAGCCAGGGAGGCTTTGGAGTACCCACTTCTCATTAAGAACCAACATTTGGACTTTGTCTCCTACTCAGTTTGCATGCAGTATTTGGAAGGTGTCAGTGGGGAGTGACCATGCACAAAAACCTGTTTGTAGATATGTACATCACCAAATTGTCATTGTCCTATAGCGTCTTTAGATGGAGGAGCAACCTGTCTCCTCCTTTGGCAAGAGGAATGAATGAGGAAACCATACCTTCACCCCCCACCCCAAAGAAAAAACATCTGGGGACACATGCAAGTGGCATCCTGCAGGGGCAGGACTGGACTAACTCCAGGTGATAAGATGGACAAATTCCCATGAAGTCCCATGAAGGTGGTAATTCTTCCTTCCCTCCCTCTTCATCCCTGCCTCATCCCATATAACTAAATTGGAAGGAAAATGGAGCGTCTTAGAGCCTTGGTACTTTCATCTATAAAGTGTAAATACTAGTAATATTCCTTATACGGTTCTTGCAGGAATTATATGACCTAACTTACGTAAAGTGCATAGCATAGTGTCCGGCACATAAGAGGTGCTTAATAAATCGCCTTGCTTTCACTCCTTCTTCTTCCCCACCCCAATTACAAGCAACCTATTGATAAACCTGCCAAACTCTGATTTAAGGCCATTTTATGCAATTTAGATTATTGTGTATCAGAGTTACCACTGTCAGTTCATATTTGGTCCCTGAGGAGGTCTCATTCTATGAGCCAGAGACATTTTCCTGTGCAGGGCAGATGGACCCTAACACTGCCCTCTTTATCAGCAACGACTCCACCAAATTCAATGCAGATATGCTCATAACCCTGCAGAGAAACTCGTACCAGTGATTGTCACCACCCAAATACTTCTGGAACGTGCCCACCACTGGGAAAACCATGAGCAAAAACCTTGAGGCCAACGCATAACTCTTGCTCACAACTTAAGTAGCTGTTTTTCAACACTGGTGCAAGTATTATAAATACATATATTACAAGCTCTACCACTGTTGAAAAATAAGTATTCTAAATTTGATCATTATTTTCAGAATAAAGAATCTTTTACAATATAGTTTCTAGTTATGCCATACAAAAATAAATATTGTATAAATGATTTACCAGAAAAAGAATTGTAACTTGGGGTGTCAAAAATATAGGAAGGATGGTGAAACTTTTACCACATCTACTTCAAAGTAATCACCTAAAAGAAAGAAAAACTTCTCACTGGGTCTCCTTACAGCCTCACCATCATCCCGCTGGTCTACCTGCTTCTCATTCTAGTCTATTATGTCTTCTCCCTGTTAATCTCCAGACAACCTAATGCAGAACCAGCTCCCTAAAGTCACTGGGGATTTGAAAGAGGGAGAGGGAGGACTCTTGGGCTGCATAAATTACAGATGGTGGGAGATCAGGCTGAGCCACTTACTAGACTCTCAGTGAACTAGGATTCCTCTAAACATTTCTACTTCCTTTCATTTTGAAATCCTCTCTCTAAGTTAGCTATGTCTGAATACAAGGAGAAATTAATCCCACCCTACTCTGGGACACCTTAAATGCCCATTGGTCCAGGAAGAGTCCACAATCTCATAGAGCACAACTAGGTGCCAAATTAAGCCCAGTGTCACCAACTACATGAAGGGACAAACAGCCACTTTATGGATGCTCGTTCTATTAAGTTGGGACAAATTCTTTTGCAATCACCCTTTCCCCCACACAACAAACTTTTATGATTGCTTTTTTATTTCCCACACTGAGCAGAGGGAGTATGATTCCCACCACTGGGAGAAGAACGTTGGAAAAATTAAAGCAAACCAATTTCTTACTACCTTTCTAGGGAGTTAGTATCTCCAAGGAAATAGCCCATTTGTTTTGCAATCAAAGTTTTAAAAATCTACAGCTGTGAGTGAATTCATGCCTCTGTTTAGACCAGTGGTCCTCTACCTTTCTCCTGAAAAACGCCCCACTATTCATGTCCCTGTAACAATGTACTGCCTAATGTCTCAGAGGGCCCCAGGACTTCCGGTGGTTCATTGCGTGTATTCCAAATTAAGAGCCCCGGATCTCAATAAATGCAGAACTACTTCTTGGGAGTGAAAATAAAGGTTTGTGGTACAGACAGGGTCTGTTTTAGGGGCAGGCTGGTTTTGGTGAGGTCTTGGACTCGAAATGACTGTGCTGAAGCAATGCTCGTTCCTCATGGTAAGTGGGAATGCTTGGCCATGAAGATATCCTCGAGTGTGTGGTTTCAATGTGTAACTATTGTCAGGCCAACAACTCATGCATGACTATGGACCATCCAAATTCTCATGGGTCGCTACTACACATCGTGCCTTCGAGCTGCTATAATGTGAGTCCCAGCCACACCCACAAGCAGGACACTATCACTGACACGCAGTGTGGGTGCCCATTTGTCTGATTTATGGGTGACGTTGTGGCAAATGTGGCATCGGTTTCATTTCGTGGGAGTGGTAAGTTACAGATATTTCCTTCACAACAGGAAGTGCAGACCTGAAAGAAAGGAAGAGAAAAAAAGGGTGATGAGAAGCTGGTAGGTCCTGGAAGGAGGCAAGAGGAGACGTCCACCTGCATTAAGGGGCCAGGATGAAATTTCACCTGGAAGCAATGTGGTAAAAATTAAAGCCCCCACTAAGCTTCAGTGGACGTGGGTTCTGCTTTTGGCATGCCAGCATGTGGTTATGACAGTTTCCCAACCTTCCCGGGTCTTGGCTATTCCACCTGTGAAGCGCGGGTTACAATACTCCCCTACCTCTTCCTGACACTTGAGGGAACTGTTCAGAGAGCAACTTCCACTTGGCAGGTTTTCACAGTGCAAGTGAGGTGGCAACCACCACATAATTTAAACTTAAACAGTCACTTTCATTAGAGCTGTCTGCAAAATTCTCTCCATTCTCCTGGGTGAGTTAAGATTTGAAGGGTTTCCTTTATGCCATTATACGTGCTTTATACAGCTTTACTTGTGGGTCATAAGAAAGAAACCCAAAGAATTACTGACAGAAGTTATTTTAGGTCATGGCTGCATTAAGTACAGACCAGCAGTTTCAGTATCAACTGGGAGCTTATTAGAAATGCAGAATCTCAAGCCTTGCCCTGAACTTAGTTAATAGAATCTGCATTTTTAACAAGATCCCCAAGTGATTCATATGCACAGTAATGTCTGCAAACCTGTGATGATTAACATCCTCTACAGCCATGAGCCTCCAGAGATCTCAGTCTGGTCCCCATTGACTCGGGCGAAGAAGACATCATAAAGCTGAGGAGGTAAATTGGGGCTCAGAAATGAGTTTGAATTCTGTCTCTGTCACTTACTAGCTGTGTGACCTGAGCCCATGATAGTATTTCTCTTGTCTTTAATTTCTTCCTTGGTGAAGTAACGACCATAATGCCGGAGCTTGCTTGGGGACCAGGTTAAAACCTTGGGTTTACCTTTCATATTTCAAACCAAGAACAAGTAGGCAGATTATACTTTAACATTTAATTCTCAGTGTATTTGACGAGTCTCTTGAAAATTAGGTTCTAGCTTCTTGAGAGAAAGAAGCCCCTAGTGATAGTATGGATCTAGGGCATCTGCGTGGCCAATGCCCCCAACCCAGGAAGGCAGCCTGATGGCGGGAAGTGGGCAGTCTCTGAAAAAAGGCCAGGGGCTGCTACACCAGCTGACGTGCACAGCCAGCTCTGAAGGACCCGGAGGCGAGTGGGGGGCATTCGCCCTGCAGCCTGAGTCAGGCCGCCTTTCTCTGACGTTCCACGTTCTCCTCCCAGGCTGCCCTCGAAGTTCGTTTTACACTGAGTGCTCCTGCACAGGCACCAGGTGGAGTTTCAGGGGAGCACACCCACCAGATGTTTCTGTCTCATCGCTTACTGAAATGACTCGGGAGCCAGCGTGTACCTTCTCCAAATCGGCATCCCACAAAACACACAAGCCCCACTTTATAGAAAGCTAGCAAAGCTAACTCTTGGTCACCCCCGTGTGAAGGAATGGGTGGCGCGTCCGCAATGCTTTCCCGTGAGGACATAACGGATCCTCTCCCTTCGGGTAGCTTTATGACTTCCTTCTGAGTGAAGAAAGGCCTCACAATAATTTTCAATGCCCTCTCGGTGGTGTGTTCATGTGCATAAATTATGCTGCTTGTCCTATGAGCTGGCATACATGTTCATTCTTTTAGGGCAAACAGGAAAGGCGGCATCTGCTCATCACGGCATAAAGGCCGTCAGAAGCGCGCCTACGTGGGGACCGCAGAGCTGGCTCACGAGCCCTGGCGGGCATGACAGGGGAGGGGCCGACTAGGCTGTACCAGTCACTTGCTTTGTTGCCCAGACCTTGTGGCCTTCATGCTCGAAGTCTCTACAGCCAGTGGACAAGCATTCTTCCAGCGGAACACAGCGTTTGGTGACAGAGATGCTGTTTCCTGTGACTTCCATTGTGTGCTGAGTGTAGCAGTATCTGGTCTCTGTCAACAGAGAAAATACGTTTTAATTGACACAGAAAACATTAGCCTAACTGGCCGGGGAGGGAAACGACAGGAGTGCCAACGCTACAAGTCTTGAAAAGACCTAGCAGCACCTGGGATACACGGTGGTGGGCTTGGAGAGCCCGCTTCGCCGTGGTGGCGGGAGAGCCTTCGGAAGGCTCCTGGTCTCCGCCCTTCACGATCCCCATCAGGCAAGGCCCGGGGCATCACGTTTTGCCTGTCACCAAATTCTGCCACTGCGTTGAATTGTATTGTTAGGGAAGGAGAGGTTTGGAGGATCTTTCAGGGTGTGAGAGTCAAGGCAATTTTCAGGGAGATGAAGAGATGAAAAAATTCGAAGAACACAGTCAATAGACAAGAGGTTACAGGCCGATGAAGATCTTCCAGGAAATAAAAGACTATAGCAGAGGGTGTGTGTGTGTGCATGTGAGTGCGTGTGCATGTGAGTGTGTGTGGGAATGTGTGTGTGTGAGTGTGTGTGCGTGTGAGTGTGTGAATGTGTGTGTATGTGAGTGTGTGTGCGTGAGTGTGTGAATGTGTGTGTGTGAGTGTGTGAGTGAGTGTGAGTGAGTGTGTGTATGTGTGAGTGTGAGTGTGTGTGAGAGTGTGAGTGTGTGAGAGAGTGTGTGTGAGTGTGTGTGTATATGTGAGTGTGAGTGTGAGTGTGAGTATGTGAGTGTGTGATGTGCAAGTGAGTGTGAGTGTGCGAGTGCGAGTGTGTGTGTGTGAGTATGTGAGAGTGTGTGTGTGTGTGTGTGTGTAAGAAATAGTTCTTAAGTAAGGGCAGAAGATTAAAAATAGATTCAGCATATCTGGAGAAAATGACTTTGTTCAAAAGGAAGAACTTTTTGCCTAGTGTAGACGCATTCTGGAATTCATTATGGAAGACAATTAAACCAATAAGGATGGTGCTCCAAAACTGAGGAGCACGGTTGCTCCCTGGCATGAGTTCAGTGTCTTCTCAAGAAAGCATTTGAAGAAGGACCACGATGTGCGTTTCTACAGGTCCCTCTAAGTCTTAGGAGTCTGAAAACTTGAGATTTCTTCCAAAATTCCATGGCCAATTTTTTAGTTGTAATTTAAAGACTAAAGAAAAATGGCTTTGTCAGTGTAATTCTGTAAGTCCTCCAGGCGGTGTTCAGCTTTCTAAGCCTTGGATTTAGTTGAATGTTCCTGCTCCACATTCAGATTGAAAAGAAAAAAAAAAAAAAAGAATAATTCCTAAGAAATGTCACCGAGCTGTTTTCAATCCATATCTTGGACCCAACTTTGCATACTTTATGCCTTTTTGGAATATTTAGTGGCTAATAGAGAATTATGACCTTTTATGATATTATCTATTAGGCAATTAAAAAGTCCCCCCATCAGATTCTGTCATAATTTCGGCAGCTTTTAACCACAGTATAACATACAAAGAAGAAAACTGAATAGTTGTAGGCTCTGAGAATGAGCTAGTACAGACCACATGGACACATAATGCGAGTCATGAAAATTCAGGGGTTTTGATCATCTCCTAGACACCCACGCCTGACAGGAACCTGAGTTGCTAACGGCAGCAACTCTGCCAACCGTTACACTCGTGGTGGGTGTACCTGGGCTGAATCTGTGTCAATGTGCTCTCCTAAATGCGGTCCCCACACCGCACCGGGACCAGTATTTTGTCAGTCGGGATCAGATCAAGACAGTCCTGAACTTGCTCAAGATCTGTGAGTAGGCTGACCAGACATACTGTCTTAAATGGGACAGAAAATGGTACTGTCCATTTCAAACGGTACGTCTGGTCAGCCTAGTCTCACAGGGCTAAATTCAAGGTGTCGGTAGGCTGACCATATGCACCATTTGCAACAGGATAGTGTTGTTGTTTGCTGTCCCATTTAAAATAGGACGTCTGGTCAGCCTATCTTAGAGAACTCTGTGATAGTGGGGTCAGTCAGGTTACCCTAAGAGCACACAGAAATATTGAAAGCCTTGTACCTGGCATTGTTTCTCTCAAAGAAGAGATGGCAGCTGTTGTCTAATTTCCTTCCTTCCCTCCCTCCCTCCCTCCCTCCTTCCCTTCCCTCTTCTCTCTTCTCTTCTCTTCTCTTCTCTTCTCTTCTCTTCTCTTCTCTTCTCTTCTCTTCTCTTCTCTTCTCTTCTCTTCTCTTCTCTTCTCTTCTCTTCTCTTCTCTTCTCTTCTCTTCTCTCTCTCTCTCTCTCTCTCTCTCTCTCTCTCTCCCCCCCCTCTCTCTCTCTCTCTCTCTCTTTCTTCCTTCCTTGACTTTGGAAGGCTTGAACATGTGGAGGCCAGGGCCCTGAGGACTGGTTTACTCCTCTGGTATCAGACTTGGACATTTATGACCACTATAGCTACACTTTTCCCACCCCACCCCAACTTCAGATAGTCAAGAAAGCAATAAAAAAGGAATGTTATCATCTGTCTCCTCTGCATGCAGACAACCAGGAGCGGCTGCCAGAGGTTTTATTGCTCCAAATGTAAATCTGAGCAGATAAGATCATATGTTTATGGAACAGTAAATCATTACATGGTTTCAGTTTTGGAAATTAGATGGGTCCTCCAAGTAGTGAATTCTCTTGTTTTAGGTAAGCCTTAGAATAACAGCTGGTGAACTTGATATACCTTTTGCTCACACTTTTATGTCCACAACAGACTCTCTTAATTTATTAATTGAAAGTTTATTCCATTGAATGAAAATAGAGATAACAACTGATGATGAACTTTTTTTTCTTCAGGAAAATATACAAAGCCCAGACCTAATAAGCCAATTCTTGTCATTCTGGGGGGGAAAGGTCAATCAGTGAGAAAGTTGGGTAAGCATTTTTCTTTACACTTCACCAAATCCAATCCATAAACAAAGATATATTTAGAACCCATTACTTCCAGAACTGGAGACTTCAGAGCTGAAGTTCCCATTCTACTTTCTTTTTACAAAACCCCTAGGAAAGTTATGAAATGTTAATGTGGAAAAAGATCCTGGGGTTAAATAAGTTTGGAAACTGCTCAACCAAAGTTGAACAGCTGTTTTTAGTGCACAACTGATGAGAGCCTTGAATTTGTACTGTTATCGCCAAGGGGGCGGGGGCAGGGCAGGCAGAATTTCCCAGGCAGAACTAGGAGGACCACATGCGGCTTATCACTGGACTGTAGAATTGATAGAAACTGAATTTCAGTCACAGAGCACTGCTCTCCATGCATTTTGAATAATCCTTGGGTTAGTAATGAGGTTATATGAGAATCAAGCCTGCTGATAACTTCACACTAAAAGGATTTCAAAGGCTTTTATCTAAAAGATAAAAGATGGATTTGAATTTCTACCAAGTTAGTTTCGGCCTCTAAAATCTCATATTCTGCACTGCATGGTATTCCCAGAGGTTGTGAAACAAAAGTCTTCTACTGTGAGATTCACAGGCATTCAAGTAAAATCAGAACTGAGTAGGAAAGCTTAATCAACTACTGGAAGACAAAAAATAATAATATAATTGTCATGAAATTCACACATGTACACACACAGATTCTGTAATCTAGTTCTGAAATTTAAAAAAGGTTCCAAGTTAAAATGTGTATGTCCATTTACCCATCAACATTCAGTTTGCAAGAATGGAGACCGTATCAAAACAAAATATACATAAAATGATTTGAATTAAAATGAGACATTAAAAATGACCCACTCTCACCGCTCAGTTATTTTCTGTGGCCTCTCCAGTTCTGGTTTCCTTACAAACATATACAATTTTTAAAGTGATGCTAGACAATGAGTTCATGAGGTGCAAGAAATTTAATGGGAGGAAAATAAATTTAATCATAATGTCATAAATTCTATTGAAACGCTCAGCCCTTCACATCCTGCCTTGCTTCTTCCAGGTCCTCCTCTGAGCTGTTTGCCTTACTGTCCAGCTTGATGCCCCCCTCCTGTCTGATCCCGCAGGATTCTTTTGTAGTCCAGGCTCTGTGGGATTCCCCACCCTGGACTTCAGAGCTTAGTCATCTAGATTTTCTCCTGCATCCCTGGCTTCTTCTTTTATAACAGTCTAGGCTGACCAGACGTACCATTCTGTCCCGTTTCAAATGGTACATCTGGTCAGCCTAGTCTCACTGGGCTAAATTCATGGTGTTGGTAGGTTGACCAGACGTACTGTTTGAAATAGGGCAGTACTGTTGCTTTCTGTGCCATTTAACACAGTGCATCTGGTCAGCCTAACACTTGACACTAACCTGAACGTTGATATTCTCCCAAGTTCAGTTCTTTGGCCTCCTCTCAAGTGATTTCATCCAACCTTTCATTGACATATCTTCAGTCTGATTCTCTTTCCCGGGCTATAGAACTATGTCCAACTATTTCCTGGACATCACCAGCAGCACCTTGCACCTCACACCTTATGTGTCAAACCAATGACATCACTTCCCTCCCCCTTGCATCTGCTTATCCTCCAGTGTTTCTATTTCAGGAAGGTACATCCTGAGATGTGGCACCTCCATCTTGGACTAGAAACTTTAGACAAAACTCAGACATCTCTTGCCAAGCTGGGTGTCTCCAAATCCTCTAAAATGTCTCCATTATCCACCTGAGCTTTTCTGTTGCATTTTTTTATTACCCCAAAGAAGGACCTCACCACTCCCTGTCTTCTTTGTCACTGACCTCTCTCTTTTCTAACGTAGGTGCCAGACAACCACCAGCTAGATTACTGAAACCAAGGTCAGATCATGTCCCTCACTCCCTCTGAAAGCATGAGTAACACTTAAAATCATGAATAATGCCTGTCAAGGAGCCCTGACTGCTCACTGCTTGGTTCCTTGGGCCAACCATAGTGGCCAGAAGATTATCCATTGCTTTCTCTTTGCTCTTGGAGCTGTGTATCAAGAGTATCAGTAACTGCTAGAAACATCAATGACATTTATAACTCAGAGATTGGCCTATGAAACTCAGCACTTACTACTTAAGATTCTTCTTCTTCTAGACCCCAGACTTGCCTACTAGATACCTTGAGACAACTTCTGACCGCTCATTTTCTTCTTCACTTACAGTTGACATTCAACATTATTTTATATTAGTTTCAGGTGTACAGCACAGTGGTTAGACATTTTAATAATTTATGCAGTGATTCCCCCCAATTAGTCTAGTAGCCACCTGGCACTATACACAGTTGTTGCAACATTATTGACTATATTCTCTATGCTGTACTTCATATCCCTGTAACTTTGGACCATTCTTCACAACAACAAAAACAAACTTTTTACTATCTTCTCCTAGAAACCTAATGTTTCTCAAGGTTCAATCCAAATGATAGCAAATTCTGTGAAACCTTCCTTAACTTTCCTTCCAACCAGGCTCACAGCCCTTCTTAGCTTCCTTATTTGGTATGTCTGCCTTTCCTTCTAGATCAGGGTTTCTCAGCATTGGCACGATTGGCTTTTTGGTTTGTTGTTTGTTTGTTTTTTTTTACTGGTTGATTTTACTTGGTTTTTAATTAAACTTTTGATTTTGAGATAATTACAGATTCACATGTGTTTGTAAGAAATAATACAGAGAGAACCCATGTACCCTTTACCAGATTTCCCCAAATGGTAACATACTGCAAAACTATAGTATAATATCACAATCAGGACACTGACATCGATGCAGTCAAGATACAGAACATTTCTGTCTCTACAACCATCCCGCAGGTTGATGTTTTATACTCACATCCTCTCCCCTCATGAGGTAAGGGATAGTTTTCATTGTTACTTCCAATCTGTTTGCTTTTATGTCCTTTTCTTGCCTTATTGCATAGGGTTGAACTTTCAGCAATACATTGGATTAGAGTGGATAAACTGGACTTTACAGTGGACAGTAGTTAAAATAAAACTGATAAGGCAAAAGCTTCAAAAGGATGCTTCCTATCTGAGGCAACTGTGCTAACAGGAAATACATGGACAAAAACACTGTGAATTGGGGCAGGATAGATGCTCTCAGAGTATAAACAATAATTTTGTTAAGGCTGATAGAACTTGCAGTTTTAAAATTACTGGAAAGATTTTAATTAAGGAATAAATCTGAGGATTATGATGCCAGCTCAGACAACCTAGCTTGTACTTTCCTAACAACAACAACAAAAATAGTAGAATAAAATTAAAATAGTCAAATAAAATTTAAAAGATAACAACAACAAAAATCTGTGTAAAAGCACAGGAGAGCCACCAAGGGAGATAGGATTTGAAGAGCAAGGTGCCAGTGAACCCCAACACATCCAGTTGAGTCTGACATTCTACACCTGTTCTGCTCTTGAGGCACCTGCACAGGTGAGGCTGAGGAGCCAAGCAGAAAGCCCTGAGCAGAGCCTTTGTCAGTCTCAAGGGCATTGGGAAGCACAAACAGGAGTCCAGAACTAACAGGGCAGCCAGGAGAGAAGGCAAGTGCTGAGGCTGACAGTCTCAGTACAGAATTCCAAGTTGGCAGTTATTTACTTCCAGCACTTTTTAAATGTCATTCCATTAACTTCTACTATTTCTGTCAATACTAAATGTTGGCAAAGTTGTACAGCAACTGGCCCTCTCTGGCACTGCTGGGGATAGTGTAAATTGGTACCATCACTCGGGAAAATTGTTAGGCAGTAACTGGGACAGCCAAAGGATACATGCAGCATGGCCCAGAACCCTACTTCCTGGGACAGACCTAGCAGAAATGCAAAATACGTGCTCCAAAAGGCATGTGCAAGAACGTTCATTGCATTCAAACACTGAAAACACTCCAAATGTCCATCAATAATATAAAAGATGAAGTATATCCATATAATGATCTACTATACCTCTGTGAGAAAAAAATGACTTTGCTGCTTACAGAAAGGTGGATGAATTTCACACATGAGTATAATGTGGGAAAGAAGGAAATACATTTTGTATGATTCCATTTGTGCAAAGCTCAACGACAGTAGTCACAATTGTGTCACCCTTGGTAGGTGAGGTATAATGACCCAGGGATTCTGGGGGCCTTCTGGAGTTCGAGTGCTTAACATGGGTGACAGACACACAGTATGTTTATTTTGTGAAAAATTAATGAGTTCTGCACTTATAATCTATTCACTTTCTGGTATTTATATTAAACTTCAATTTAAAAAATTTAACTTCCAAAAAGGAGGAATTCTTTCATTTAACAATAAGACAAGATAAATCATCTGAACGCCATTTCATTACATGACAGCCAGGGTACTGAATAATATAACCCATAGCTTTTGTAAATGTACAAATGAACTCCCCAGAAAGTAAGGGAAATCCCAGGGACCAACACTGGGTAAGGTACTGATTGCTCTATGCTGGGATGTTGCAAGGCCTGGGGTCCTTGGAGGGATTAAAGCTGGAATAGAGATCCTGTAGAATGGTAGAAATCTTGAAGGGGTAAATGTAATATTGCCTAAAAGAGAAAAATATCCAGCTCTGGATAAAGTAAAACAAAAAGGTTGTTTGTCTCAGCCTGAGCTCTGTCTGAAAAGAAAAGTAAACAATAAAGAAGACTTTCCTGCAAATGTGTAACCTTGGGCTTGTCTTTGGTTGAGCCGGGGATCACATTTATATCTCCCGTTTATTCCAGATAATGGATATAGAAAGAATCATCAAGGGGCATACCCATGGTTCTCTTTACTTTCACAGAAAAACAGTGAGTAGCACAGAAGCTTGAACCAAAGGGTTAGGTATTCCTCCACCTCAAGATTTCTCTTGGTCTGATTTTATATCAGCAATAATTTCAAACAAAGATTTTGCCTCAGAGGGAGACATCTGCACTTCATAATTAAGAAGGAACATGAAATCCTTGCGGCATAGGTAGCCTCCTTAGAACAAGACTTTCTAAAAATTGTGATGTTTTTGACTTGACATTTAATTTCACAGACGCCTTAACAAACACTTAGACCCTCTCTCTTGAGATTTTAATCTCATGGCACAGGAAAAAAACCCCAACAACTCACAGCCCCCAAACCCATGTGGATTTGAGTGAGTGACATTCAACTCTTGTGTTTTTTAACTTTTCAAATGGTCCCCCTTAGGGTACGATTGTAAGATCCTTTCCCATTCTGGTTCACCAAGTCAAGAAGATTGCACAGATTTATAATGAGCTGTTGACAACATTAAGAATATTGCAAAGTGAGTGCTCAGGGACCAAAAATTAAAGGGAAGCCTGATCAGTTATGAGGGGTGTCTTAAATACTCCTGTCTAGGAAGGGCGTATTGCACCAGGAATCCATAAGTGCCAGAGACGATCACTGAGTAATGGAGGAGGAAGTACTTCTATTACACCCACTTCCAAAGTAAGAGTGACAGGGAACCTGAGTTAGCTAGAGGTGGCTGGCGGATGCCACCACTGCCTGTCAGAGTGATTCTATTCAGGGTAAGGCCTTCTTGATGTTTATTTGACCAAATGATGATTCACAGGTCTGTTGAACCTGTAAGCAAGCGTGCCTCAGCTATCAAAATGATGTCTCTGCACACCCACATGACTGAGTTTAGCTTTAGAAAATTCTTGAAATTCATGCATTCCCTTAAGCAACTTGGGATATGGGCTTATCTCATAGAGACAAGATTAAATACGAACCTAAAATAGTTTTTTTCCCACTTTCAACAAGTTATTGTCACATTGTGTAATAATTAAAACCTGGTTAAACATGTCCCAAAGCAAACACTCAGAAAACCAGGAATGTCACAGAAAGTGGGGATGTTTCCCTTACTAAGTCTGTTGGTAGTGCTATAGCTGCTTCAAACAAACGAGTGACAAACAGAAGAAACAAATCTAGGGGTAGTCAGTTAGACACATTTTATATTTTAATCTAATAATGATGACATCTTCATTGTTAGAAAGACTGGCAGAAAACCCAGAGAGAGAGAGAGAGATGGCTTGTGAGCAGTAGGGCTGGTCAAGAAAGAAGCTGTGCATGACTTCAGTCCCCACTCCTTACCCCATGTTCAAGGCCCCACAGAAATAATCTGGCTCCACTATTTTCTGACATAAACTAGTTCGGGTCTCTCCCTATCCACAGAGCACACTTGGGGAGTCCTGTCTCCATGCACTTGTCTGAGTGACTTCCCAGAAGACATGCCCTCTTCTGTCTTCTACCTCCATTGCGCAGCTGTAGGGCTGTTGCCATTCACCGAGTCCATAGCTGTTACTGGTCACCTCAGCCCCCAAATAGCAATTCTTCCTTTAAACTCCCACTGCATTTAAGGCCGTGTTTCATTTGGCACTTGCCTTCGTCTTGCTATTTTTGACATGTGATATGTTCAGATCTTATCTCCCCAGCTAAACTGTGTGTTCCTTGAAAGAAGAAACCTGATTCCTATCTTTCACTGCATAATCCCCCAAAGGGCCTGGCATGGTAGCTCTGTGTCATGATCCTCAGGGCAGCATTTTCCATTTATCCCTATAAATTTAAGGACAAAAAGATAAAAGCAGGAGAGAAAAAAAAGGGAAAAGGAGAGATTGTGTAAAGGCTTTGCGATAATTTTAGGCACCTGTACTTTGGAAGGATAGATTTTGACCTCAAAAGAAAGTATGGAGATGGAACTTCCTCTTTCTCTGAGAGGAATTCAAACAGAGAGCTGCCAATCACCTGTTTTGATTTGTGACAGGGATATATTTGTACATCATCAGACTTAGACTGGGCCGCTATGGAATAAGGCCCAAAGCCTTAGAGGGCCCCAGATCACAGTCCAGTCTCTGCTCATCATCTCTGCTAGGGCAACACTGAGAGAAGCACTGTCACGTTAGCTCTGATCATGGCAACTCTATCAAAAGTCAGCCTGCCAATTATATCCCAGCAGCATGTAGCCCACTAGTTACTAGCTACACAAGTGAATCCTGTTGTAAGCCAGAGTCAACTTTTACAGTGGCTGTCAAATGTCACCGCATCTTAGAACTACCCAGGGAGCTATGTGAACTCCTCCGGCTCAGCCACACCCCATACCATTTCAGTACGGATCTCTGGGAGTGGCTCAGCCATCAGCGTTTTTAAATTTTTACCCCATGACTAGAATGTGCTGCCAAGTTTGAGAAGCTGTGGTTCTCGCCAGGTCCATCAGCAACCTACCCACAAAAGTTCATTCTGCAGTGGGGGTGTCGGGGTGGGGGTGTCACAGAACAGCAGCCCAGTCTGAAATAAGCTGAAGGCAATGCAGACAGGACTCATCTCGGAGTACTTGGATGGCTGGATAGCTAGCTTATGATTAAGCCAATCTTTAGTGTCTCTACGTTTGTCTCTTCCCTCTGGCCTTTCCCTTTAGCATCTCTACCTCAAAGTAACCAAGAGGAATCTAGATATGACAATACTACCTTTCATTTTGATTAATGGGGAGAGGAGCTCCCAGTGATCCTTGCCCCTGACTGTTCATTAGCATCACCTGGGATAGTTAACACACTGGGCAGGGCCTTCACCTGTGTAGAGCGGTGGTTCTTAGCACCTGGTCTCCAGATCGGCAGCATCTGCATCACCCGGGCACTCTTTAGAAATGCAAAATCTCAGACTTACTGAATCGGACACTAAAATATAGGGAGGGTTGGGTCAGGGCATAAATCTGTGTTTTAATAAGCCTTCCAGAGAATGATGATCATGGAAGTGTGAGAACCACTGGTTTAGGCAGGGCACAGGGCCAGCAATTTTGAAACTCCGGCCCACCGGAGTTCCCACTGAGCAGCCTAGGTAGGGACTCATGGATCAGATAGTACTGGTTTAGGTAGCTGACATCTGTCTCTTATTTGCAGTTTCCAGGTCTCCTAATGTCCAGTCCTCTGTGAGAAACAGGGTGCCTTTCACTGGGCTGAGTATGAGAACTGCACTATGCTGAAAAATAATAAGTTTGGTGTTGGTGTGTTCAGTCACTGTAACAATGAATTAGACCAGCAGCGAAGCCCATCTAACTACTTGCTCAAACGTTTGTCAGTGAAATGCTCCATCCTCATCATTTCCCCATCAAATGAATCGACTTTCTTCCAAAAATAAAAGAGCCAATTGGCAGTGACTCTGTAGCCAAATATAACCATCTTTTTCATTCAATAGGATAAAAGAAATAATAGGAAGCATCTACTTCATTTTGAAATGGGCCTTTGGATCAAAATTTCATGCTTCAATTGGGCATCCATCTCATCCTTCAAAGAGAACTTAATAGTTTAATAAGCTCAGGGTTTTATTTGTGCAATGAATGACATTTAGAATTCTAGCTTTCATGCAGTCTCAGGATAGAAGCCTCTGACAAGATATGTAATAATGGAATCTTTATATGAACATCGATTCATACTTTACATAAAGGGAGGTACTATGCAATGACTAACGCTTCAAAGAGTGGGTTATAGGCTGGTCGTTCTCTTATGTCCTGCCTGTGGCTGGGCCTGAGGGTGAGAAGCATCACTCACCTTTTCTGGACCCCAAGGATGCTTCATGAGAAAGCGGGTAATCCTATGGATCGGGGGGCAATCCTTAAGATTCTGAGAGTCTCTGATGGTTAAGTTAGTGGTGTGGTATAAGAAATCAAACTAATAGCCTTCGACAAGATAAGTGATGGAGATAATAAGCATGAGTCTTTCTATATGTGCATCAAGGTCAACAAGGCTGTTCATTCATCAACAGCTCTGGGGACCCCAATCTGTCTACTGAGAGTTTACCTCGAGGACAGTAGATGTCTGGAGCCCATCGGTTGCACTCATAATTGTCTGCTGCCTTTTCACAGGTGAAACACTTAAATCCACCAGGATATGGGGTGGCTACAAAAAGGATCAAGAGAAAAGATTAATTTTGTAGACTGAGCACAGAATCTTGCATTATAAAGTTAGACATGTCCATTTTTTAAGAAGTCTTCTCAAAACAGCCTGGCAGTGTTTTAAAAAACAAAATATGCAGCTACCATATGACTCAGCAACTGCACTCTTGACATTTATCCCTGAGAAATGAAAACTTATTTTCACACAAAAAAAATCTATTCACAAATATTCTCAACAGTTTTATGTGTAATAACCAAACATTGAAAACAACACAAATGTACTTCAACGGGCAAACGTTAAACAAATTGTGGTATATCCATTCCATGGAATACCACTCAACAATGAAAATGAACTATTACATTCAACAGCTTGGATGAATTTCCAGGGAATTGTGCTGAATGAAAAAAAAGTCAATCCTAAAAGGTTATATATTACATGCAACATTTTTTAAATGACAAATTTTTAGAAACAGAGGAAAAATTAGTGGTTGCCAGGGTAGGAATTGGAGTGGTAGAGGGGCAGGTTTAGAGGGAGGTAGGTGTTAGGCCAACAGGAGGAATCCTTATGCTATTGAAACTGTTTAGGTTTTTTACTTGGTTGTAAATATACAAGCCTACATATATGAGACAATTATGTAGAATTAAATACACACACACACACACACGCACACTAATGGACACAGTGAAACTGGGCGAGTCCAAATAAGACCTAAGACCAGTGGATTGATGTATCAGTGTCAGTAACTTGGTTGTGATACTAGTCTACAGTTTTTCAAAATGCTCCTATTGGAGGAAACTGGGTAAAGTATACATAGAATGTCTCTATATTATTTCTTCCAACTGCTTATGAATCTACAATTACCTCAATCAAAATTTCAATGAAAAATAAGGCACTTTGGATTTCTAGTGATTTACTTTTATGTGTCAACTTAAAACTAGACAGGTCAATGTGCTATTAAATAGTAGGTTCAATCATAAAAACTTTCCTGATATTTGACCATTTTTTACCTTCAAAACAGGCAATTTCTTTGGTTCAGTCTAATATTTTTAGCTGGTGGGACCTGACATAGTTAAGAACCCCTGGGGATGGTAAGTATCAGCTAAGAGAAGAGTCTCATTGCTAAAATATATGGTGCTTGTATAGAAGTGACACTCCTGAGAGGTCTCCCAGACCCATGCCCAATGTCCAAGGCATGGCACACTGAGGACCCCTGGGAACAGGGATGCACCGTAGGCTCCTAGCTCTAGCCTGAGGGATTCATAATCCCAGGAATCCCCTCCAATCTATCCCCTTCTCTCCTCTCCCTTGAGGTGCCTCTTCATGCTTTCTGAAGAGACCGTCCTCCAGGTACTTGCATTCTCTGCCCTGCATTTTTGCTCAGGCGGGGACGAGTTCCCAGAGAGTCATGCCCTAGGACCCCCATAAAATTATTTTTGTTGCTGCTTCATAACTGTAATTTTGCTACTGTTATGAATCGTCATGTAAATATCTGATATGTGTTTTCTGATGGTCTTAGGCGACCCCAGTGAAAGGGTCGTTTGACCCCCGAAGGGGTCGCGACCCACAGGTTGAGTACTGCTGCCCTAGAGAGTGCCAGCACACAGGGGCTTCATTGACATTTAAGGACAATGATTCACAAGAAATGTCAGGCCAGGCTGTCTCTGTCCTTTTCACGGGTGTGCTTTTTTTTTTCACTGATGTGCTTTTACTTGCTGCTTAGTTCTAACCATTTGCCTGTTTTGCTGCTTAGAGTTTTGCCTTTCATAAAGAGAACTTGTGTTATGTATTTGTGTGTGTGTGTGTGTGTGTGTGTGTGTGTGTGTGTATTTAATTTGTAAAGGTACCCAGCCTCTTTGAAAGCTGCAAACACTCAAACACATCATCTGCAGAAGCCAACTGCTCTCCCTCGCAGATGGCTGAGCCTGCATATCCCACCAGCGGAAATAATCATCTCAGGGTAAATTGCTTTACCCACATGGAACCAATTAAGTATGTTATCAAAAATAAATGAAGGAGGAGGCAGCAGCTTAAGGCCAACATTACGGGCCAGATATAACTTTGATTTTCACCTTGCCTAGAATAGCTTCCTGTCTTTTGCACGTGCTTGCAGTAGTTCACGGAGCTGACTCTGATGATATTAAATAACCTAGCAGGATCGAAAGTTGTAAACTGTCTAAAATTTGCAGCTAACTGGACCTTTGTATGGGCCCATTTGAGATTCTGTGTTCCTTCAAGTAGCTCCTGACTCAAATTCATAAACAGAATGAGGGTACAGGTCATCTTAGAAAAATGACATGGATAGCAGCGTAGACATAGCCATCCAACCAACTCATTCCCAGTGAGGAAATTTCACTGTGTGGAAACATGCTCTTCCTAATGTGTAATAAATCATTAGATTTTGTTAAACTGCATACAAATAAATTTTATATCTCTTCATCCCACCACCTATCCAGGTGGGTCACATTTAAGTTGGAAGAATCTAGTTTAGGTAAGTACATGCCTGAAGAATTTAAAACAGGTTCTCATACTCTAACACCATTCAAATATTCTTATGGACATTTTAATTAGCTTATTTTTATAAATACCATTATGAGGAAAAAAACGTACAAAATATTTTAGGAAATTATCCTGATTGGATACATTAAAAATTAGTCTCATATTAACTTCAGAATATTTAATATATAAATTTAAAAGGCAGAACTTTAAAATAGTTTGTAAATTTTGAAGTTGAATTATCAGAGTAGGGGTTTTTTAAAAAAGATGTAAACTATTTATCAAAGAACAGTATTTCTCAAAAAATGAACTAATACACCAAGGTTTATCATTGCAAAGTAGCCATACAACTTCAGGTTGCCTGATTAATTCTCTGGAGTATCCAATTTTATTTGTCATGGCAGTCAGTAAAACTTTTAGCTGGCACACTGGATTAGTTATTCCTGGAAACTTACCCATCAAAGCAATAAATTACAAACTTTGAATGAAGACTGACAATTTTACTGTTTTAAAAATAAACTTATTGAGAACCTAGCACTAATCAGTTGTAGTGTTCCCAAATTTGAATCATTTAATAGATTCTTCAAAATTATCTTTTGCAAGGGTAGTAACATATTAAATTAAATGTTGTCATTTCTTACATAAACTTGGACTGGACCTTGAAATTCACTCAATGTATATAAAAATTTAAACAGGAATGAGAGCTAAAACACTATGGTAGCAAAATGAAGCTTTGTTGCAAATCATTTTATCTCTGAACGCATTTATTAGGACGTATCGCTAACAAATAACCAAGTAATCTCCTTTTCTGTGTTTTATTTTTAAATTTACAACTTCATATCTGTATGCATTCTCAACAATGTCTTATATTAATAGAAACTAGCACTTACATCTTGGCAGATAGCATCGATCAGTGGTTAAACAAACCCTTTTCAGTGACAAATCTCTATAAAGAGACTCAGCTTTAAGTTGATCATTAGAGCACTATACCATGCAATGGTTAAACTCTTCCCTCTGGAAATATTTAGCCAAAAATAAGGTCTACAGTTGAACAACTATCTCCAGTAACTTGCTAATTGATACTACATCTGATAAGTTTTTTTTAAAAGACTGGAAAGAGGTTCCTAAGAGATGTTCTATTTTTTTCTTTGTTACTTCAAAGCATTACAGAGCAAGTAGAGTTTCAAATGGTTGTGGCCCCACCTGTGAATGAATCTAATTTGGCTCTTGATCACAGAGTTAATAAGCGTCGTACTCTGTATTTCAGGGCATAAGTCCTTGGTCCCTCAAGAGAAGGTGATTGTAAAGAAAAAAAGGAACGCCAAAGTGCCCAGTTACTTCCTGTAACATAATCGGTCCATTAACTCCCATGGTCAGCCATAGTTCAACCAACATAATTCATTTGTAAGGCATCGGAAAAGATTTCGTCTTTGTTTCAATCTCTTGGAACTTTTGCCTGGACAAAGGCCTTCAGTTACCAAAACCATGGTGAGAAGGGAATCTTGTTTTGAAATGTATGCTGATGTGTAATGTAGCCAAAGATTTTTTTTATTCTTGCAAAATTAATTTTCATTGTTTTTGGGAAGTGGATGCAAATATGAAATTTCTAGAAATCTAAAAAACTGATCTTCCTTCTCAGTCCACTTGGTAACCAAATATTGCCAGTATAATTTTAATACCATAAACATATTTCTGATAGAAATGCATTTCCTGGTACTTTTCTAGAAAATCTCCTTATTCCCTAAGATACAGTATAGAATTATGAAAAAACTTCTCTGTCTGGGCATAAGCAAGCCCTCTGATGGGGTATAGTGCTTTGGTCTACATAATTAGGTAAAGACTCAGAAGAATATGCAACCAAAGGAAAACTGGATGTCTCAGGAAAGATTTCTAATATAAGGAAAGAAATGAAGGCCAAGAACAGGTTGAAGTCACTTGCAGGATGTTAAATTCTGCTATCTCACAAGATGTCTTAATATCCAAATAAGTAGCTCCATTTCTCTTAACACTAACTCCTGTTTTGAA
Organism: Lyroderma lyra; assembly: GCA_004026885.1. Classification (NCBI taxonomy): domain Eukaryota; kingdom Metazoa; phylum Chordata; class Mammalia; order Chiroptera; family Megadermatidae; genus Lyroderma; species Lyroderma lyra. Next base: position 180,101 of record PVJL010001389.1, on the reverse strand, counting down.
GGATTTATTAAGCTCTTGTACTCTAATCATGTACTGGGAAGAAAGTCATCATTTTTCAGATGAAAAAGTAAGAAAAACATACAAATTACAGAAAAGAAGGTCATTGAGGACAGTGCATAAAGTTTGAAAGCCATAATAATCTTCCTTTTAAGGGTCTAGAAACTTCAAAACTTAGGGAACCAGAGAGCAAAGGAGATTAACCATAGGAGACAGAATTTTTCCAACCTGGTTCCAAGCTCACACCAACTATTATCTCTGAGGGTTATTCAGGACTCAGGAGAAATGAGTTTATGTCTGTCTGGTGAAGAAAATGTGTGTGTCTTCTCACATCTCCAGTATCACTGCATTTCTCTTTGGGCAGGTTCTGAGCTGTATCTAACATTAATGGCGTCTGGCTCACTTGCTGACCCCAAGAGAGTTGTCTGTGCCTCCATCTACAAAGTGAGGTGATTATATTAATAATTCAAGATCAAAATAATCCCACATCTCCCCTCATATATTTTTTACAGAAACCTGCTTATTTGTAGAAAGACTGCTCCATCTAAACATTGTCTGCTCAGGGCAGAAGATCATGACTGTTTAAAAAATCAAAGTGCAACAACAAGCAAACAAACACCAAAATCTTTTCAGAAAGTACACAGAAATGTGAAATAAGTTCTGCTTTAAAGTGGGCAGAGTAAACAAAGTTCTAGTCAAGTAGGACCTATTGACAGTAACTTCAGCCCAGTAAGAACTCTGATTCCCTACGACCAGTTTCAGAGACTAAATAAGAATTCAGCCCAAACCTGCTGGTGAATTGTTTATGTCCAATCCAGGTTAGGAATGACTTTTTCTATCCTTCATATTCAAAAACATATCAGAACATCCCACCAATTCTTTCTATACAGCAAATTCTTTCTAATCAAGCCATGGCTCTACTTAATTAACACAGGTCACGTGAGCATAACTCTACCACCTTCCTGAGGGCAGGAGCGATTGCCTCTCCAGCCTGGCAGAGCTCGTCTTCAAAGATTGCATTCTGAAATCAGCTTTTCAAATAGAGCACTGACCCATCACACCGCTGAGGCAGAAGCGGTGTGTGTGTTTGTTTTGTTCTGGTTCACTTACATCCAATCCCTTCAATTTTCCTTCCTACCCTGTGTGTATAAAAACAGCTTCAGAGAAAGGCCAGGTGTGAGTCTGTTTTGCAGCCAGGTGACTTCTGAGTCTGTCACTGAAGAGGACCCAGAATCCCCCGAAGCTGAAAATCCCGGCACTCAAACCTATGAGACTGAAATATCGAATGCTGCTCACCAAGTCTAATAAAAAAGCATGGCTGTTTGTGGAAAAGAACAAAAAGCTATCCTAGGAAATGGAGCAAATATCAAAGTACCTTCTTTTCACGGGTATTACTAAAACAAACAGCCATGCAAAAACCAAGCAGCCAGGTAAGCTTCCCATACTATCAACCAGTAGGCGCCAGACTATACTGGCCAGAGGGCACAGTAGCAATAAGTCTAAAAAAACTATTTGCTATCTGTCAAAAGTATATTTGGAATTTAAAAATCAGAGTGATGTATTTGCAGCGTCCTCATTTTATTGCCTAAGCCAATTATAACAACATCATAAACAACAGGCCTCCGACTGCCTATTATGTATGTGCCCAGCATTTTATAAGTATTACTGCTAGTCCACAAAATAGGGAGACAGGCATGAGTCTGTTTTGCAGTCTGGTGACTTCTGAGTCTGTCACAGAAGAGGACAAAGAATCCCCACACAAAGAAGAGGCTTTGTGTTATTTTATCTATTTTAGAAGTGTGGGAATTAACACTTAAAGATTTCCCTAACATTTACTGAGCATCTACTATGGCTCAGGCTCAGTGCTAAGTGCTTCATACATAGTCTTTTACCTAATCTTCACCAAGTTAGGGCATTTAGTTCAAGTAAGAAGGCTATGAAGGTGAGCTAGTTGCTGACCCCAGGTCAGATGGACCGCAAGCCACTGTGAATTCCTCAGACCTCCTGTCACCTAACCCAGACCATGTAGACATTAAACAGTCTACCCATGTGGCACTGAAGGAGTCCAAGTGGCTGTCTCCACTTTGTAGGTTGTAAGATTGTATGTGTTTTCACCCCTATATCTTTCACATCTATCACAATGCTGACACACAGTAGACCCTCAAAAAATGTTTCTTGAACAGAGTATTTCAAAAGAGTAATGCACTTTGAGGCAAACACTAAAGGTCAAAATATACACAGTATACCTTGCTCTCACCATCACAGAGGTGATCCTGAGGAGGATCCAAAGAAAACTAAAAGAGATGAGATAATTCCAGAGATGGAGCCCAAAAGAGGAAGTAAAAGTGCTATGTGATCAAATTGTGATCCGTAGACTATGGCCAGCAGAAGCACCTGAACTTCTTGCTGAAAGCAAAAATCCTGGGTACAGCCTGGATATGTAATCAGACACTCTGGGGAAGGGATCTGGGCATCTGCATTGTTATGCACTCCAAAGATATTTCTTAAACACAGGAAACCAGAAGGGATAGGGAACAGGAAGTTGTGGGAGACGATTAGGTTGAAAGTGAGGATTAGATGCACAGACAGGAAGACCAGCCATCATTATCTTACTATAAAGGTCTGATCTTTTACAAACACTTTCCTCCAGGGACATAGTGGTTCACTTTGATAAGTGACTGAAGCTGGCAGGCATCAAAGGCAAGGGTGTTCAGAATCAGAGCCATGGCACAGGAACAGAGAAAACAGACCTAAGAATTTGCCTTAAAGTTTAAAACAATCAATCAATCAATCAATCAATCAATCAAACAAAAATACCCTATAAGAAGGGGAGGGTAAAACATACAGCATCTTTGGTAGTCCTTGCCCCACTCAATTAAATCACCAGAGACATCCCCTGCATGGAGGCTGCCTTCTCCTAGCCAATTTTTCAACTCACGTCTTATGTGAAGTAAAGTGACATTTCTGCAGCATAGAGAACAGTCTTACTTGAAGGGTGGAGGTAGATAATGTCTTTCACGGTGAAGTCTCGGGACTGTGCAGCTTTCAGACAATCAGCCAGCAGGCTCAGGAGCAGGAGCCAGGCCAGGGCGGGGCCAGGTCCCATGGCAGACCAAGGCCTTACTCATACAGGGCGCCCAGCAGTGGGGACTCGGGATGACGGGAGAGAACTCGCACCTGAAATATGAAGCAAGATTCATCTCAGTGTCCGACTCGAGAAAGCCAAGGGAGACTTGGCGGAGCTCCCCTGCTGGGGGGATAGGGAGCCGGGGGCACAAGGAAGTGTGTAGACACGGAGAGAAACTTTATAAACGGTAATTTTAGAGCACTTAGAAAATTCCAACTCAAATCTATTCTGAACCAGGTCGCTAAAACTCCACTGGTAGCAGTCCCTTCTAATATCGAGCCGAGATGGTATCAGAAGAGATTGAATTTTAATGAAATCCAGTTATTTTTGCCAGGGGGCCAAGGGGATGTCTGCCAAAATGCAACAATAAATAAGTCAGGCACAAAAGCTCAGAAGCATTTCCTTGAGAATGGTGAAGGCCAAGTATGAGAGTGCAGCCTTACTGGGTCACGTTGCGATACAAACCTGTGTAGGGTAGACATTCAGGTGTGGGGAAAAAAAGAAAGGTAGGTAAATGGGCCTCTTCCAAACCAAAAAGTGCCTTTCCAGCTCAAAATCTCCTTAACATAAGTAATATTATTGGCCTGGTACTATTGAAATTCCTTATATATATCAATTAATTCTCCTGACAGCTCTATGAGGTAGGACTCTTGTCATGTTATTTTGAGTAAACTGAAGTCCAGCAAATACATGGAGGAGCTGATTCAACACCAGGCAGTCTGGCCACTGAGTCTACGTGTTTAAACAGCAGGTGATAGTGTTCTTCCAAAGATTGTTTGGTGGTTTAGAAGCAAATACTGATGAAATGAGATCAAGATATCACTGAAGCACCGAACAATCATTCTATCCTCTATTCTGACTCTGTCCTTTTCAATTAAAATGGAGGGCAGTAAAATCGTTTACTACAGTTGAATTGTCCAGCATACTTACAGAATGAAGATATACGAGTATATCTTAATTTACACAAGCTATTTGCCTGTCACCTTACTGCTTTCTTATAAAGTCTGTCCCTCATATTCTACTGTTTTCCAAATATCATCATTCTATTGCCCATGCAAGGGGTCAAGTTAGATATTACTTTATTTTTAACTGGTTTAAAATCGTAATATGGACATTTTGTTCACAAATTTTAACACCAATATTTTTCAACAAGATTTTTTAAATAGCACAATGAAAATATTTCTAAAACTATTTTGTCAAAACAAACAGATCAAGAGTAAATATATTACAAAACAAAATCAATAGAGAAAATCAATACGGACCAATAGAATATTAGACTATCCTATAGAGTAATATTAATCAAAACAGAATGATAAAAAGTATAAAAATGAATACAGAAAATGGAACACTTTAAGGAGCTCAGAAACAGATTGACCATTTCCATGACATAAGCAATTTTTCAAAATTACAGAAAAATATTAAATGAATAGAATTATGATAACTTGACTAAACATTGTGAAAAAGATTAACTGAAACCAAACAGTGCATGATACACTAAAATTAACTCCAAGGGGATTGGTGTGTTCATTATTATTATTATTTTTTAATCAGACATATTTTTAGAAAACAGCTCTTATCACCCTGTAGCAGTTTGATGATGAAGCTTGCCAAGTTCATGCTCACTATCCATCTTCTGTTTACAATTTGGCTCCCCACCCAAATTTGCATTCAGAAGGAGAGCGGAGCTGCCCGGTCACTTAATAGATGTGACTGGCGGGCACCGTGCTAGCCACTTGGTTCAACAATGTGATGAGAAAACAAATACCAGTACCTTTCCCTACCTAGTGGCAGAGTCAAACATATCCTCTTAAACAAGTGCACTAGTGCTTCATTGTACATCCATTCCCATCATGTGAGGCTGCACCTGAAGAGTAGACGTGCGCAGTGTCCCGTGGAGACCCCACTGCACAGCAACACCCCCATTTCCTCATGATCTGTGGCAGGGCTCAATGTGAGAGAGGCTAGTGAGGAAATCTATCAGGTTTTATTTTGACACAATTTAACATCAAATACCAACTAGTTGCCAACCTAAGTTCTTTTTTTTTTTTTTTTTTTTTTCTTTTTGGTATGTGGGTAGCTCCCTGACTGGGAATCGAACCCAAGCCGCAGCACTGACAGCACCAGCGCCGAAGCCTTAAGCCACTACACCATCAGGGAACTCCCCAACCTAAGTTCTTTAATGTGAAACCCATTGTCCACATCAGTGCTTCACATCTATCAAATAATGCAAGTGGCACATTTTTATGAAAGCATTTCTCAACCACAGTAGTGTTTAAGGTTATTGCATTAAAAATCCCCCTCTGCACAGTACTTGCACTAAGAGTTATGCATCACTTAATGTCATCCGAAATAAACCTCACTGCAACCTCTGTGGCATGGCGACCCAGCCACGAGCTTTCGTTTCACAACGTGTTTGACTATACGCGAGTAACAGAGAGAGAGGTGAAGCGCTGCATGCCTGCGTTTGAAACCTGACGCTGACATGTTCTTCCTGTGCAACCTCGAGCCAGTTACTTAAGCACTCTGTTCCTCAGTGTCCTCATCTGCAAAATGGGGATCATTAATACTACCTTCCTCAACAGTTTATTATGAGAATGAAGTGCATTAGCATATATAAAGTGCTAAGAACAATGTCTGTTACACAGTGAATGCCATGTAAGATTGCTCAATATTTTTACTATTAGTTTTTAATTCAAAATCAGTCAATAAAGTTTTCTAAGTAAAAGTAAACATGGTACAATTAACTGTGGTTCAACACACAGCTCATTTTCTTTAAAAAAAAAAAAATAGCAATGTCCAAAACTAAGCATGACAAAGCACGATCCATGTTTCCTCCACCTTAATATCCGCCCTCAGGCCAGCCAGGCAGAGGCAAGGCTGCTGGAGGAGAATGGGAGAGTCCCTCCTGCCACCAGCATTTTCATATGCTGAGGTTCAGGCAGACCAAGTGACTTCCCGACGTCCCTCATCCAGGAAACAGACGGGTGGGTCTGCCCTTGTGCACGCTGCCCACACCTTCCCCACGGGGCCTGAGTTCCAACCCCGTGATCCCTACGTACCTTCTTTTGTCAGATTTTTACTTTTTAAATGATGTTGTGAGAGCGCAGGTCAGGAGCACATCACCTTTTACCCCTTTCAAGGCTCACAGGGAAGGATCACAGATCAAGTTAAAGCAATGGTTTCATTCCGTGAGAGATCAGCTCTACGTACACACAAAAGGCACGCCTGACTCTTCAGGCCTCGCGTGTTTGGTCAGTGTTTACGAATCTGGGGATGGAGGAGGTTCAATTACTTTTTTATCCATGACTTTGATGTGTTTAAGGGAGAATTTCTAAACTCTAAAAGTAATTCAAACTTTATTATCACAACACATTTTACTCAGGAAATCATTCTTTCTTTGGGAAAAAAGCAAGCAGTCCTAGGTTTAGGTATGTTTAGAAAAAAGACCGAAAGGATTACACACCAAAATGACATAGGATTTTGTACACGTTCTTCTTGCTCAGTTTGCATGCTTAGAGCTTTTTGATGGGTATGTATTATTTTTATAAAGAGGAAAACAGATTTTTATAAAACAGTGCTTCTCAAAGAATGCATTCGGCAGAATAATTTCACTTTTTATGCACAAATGAAAGTTAGCTTCTCACCTACAGCCAATAAATATAAACTCAAAAATACCCACGTCTCTCCCACCATGATAAAATCAACATTTGAGAGCAAGTCCTCTTTTTCCCTCTTACTATGCCCCTGCCCTTAGCGTCTTAGACCAGGTGCTCTTTCTTCATAGAAGAACCTGGGGTGAGGACAAAAGGTGCAAAGACTTTATTCGGAAAGAGAAAGCCCAGGACAATGAGGACAAATGTAGGGAGGGAGAGAGGGAGGGGGAGAGGGAGAGAGAGAGAGAGAGAGAGAGAGAGAGGGAGAGAGAGAGAGACAGAGAGAGAGAGAGAGAGAGAGAGAGAGAGAGAGAGAATGAGAATGAGAATGAAAATTAATGAATATGAAGCTAGACAACACAAAGCAATGTGCTCCTAGGCTACAATTCTGTTCACAACTTCCTAACACGCCACAACGAGATAGGACTGCAAGCAAGTATAGACCATGGAAGGAGAAAGGAAGAATTTATTTGCCTGGTTCTTCCTGTCTCTTGTTTTGCACTGATCCAAGTTCATTCCCAAAGAACTCACTCCCTTACATTTGCATGTGTTACTAATCCTCGTAAACACCACATTGCTTTTTTTTAAGGGTTTGTTATTTTTACTCATAATTTTTTTTTGAGACAAAATTCACAGAACATAAAACTCACCACTGTAAAAATAATACAGTTCAGCTCTTTTGGTATCGTCATAATAAAGTGCCATCGTCACCCAGTTTAGAACATTTTCATCACCCCAAAAGAAACCTTGCGATCTTCAGCAAGCACTCCAAATTTGCTCCTCTCCCACTCCCTGACTAATGTAATTTGTCTCTATAGATCTGCCTAGTGGGAACATTTCAATGGAATCACACAGCATATAGATTTTTGTGTCTGGTGTTTTACTTAGCATAATGTTTTCAAGGTTTAGCCATGTTGTAGCATGAATTAGTACACCATTCTTTTCTATGACTGAATTTATCTCATTGGATGGATATACCATATTTGCTTATTCATTTAATGATTGATGAACATTTGGGTGGTTTCCACTTTTGGATTATTGTGAAATATGTTGCTCTTAACATGCATATACACATTTTTTGTGAGGACATATGTATTCAATTTTTTTGACTATATACCAGAGGGGGAATGCTGGGTCTTATGGTAGGTGACTCCACATTTAACTTTTTGAGGAAATGCCAGGTTTCCACTGTGGCTGCACCATTTTACATTCCCATCAGCAAATTATCAGTGTTCCTATTTTTCCACATCCTCACCAATACGTATTTTCATTAATTTTAAAAAAATTATAGCCACTGTAGCAAATGTTAAGTGTTAATCTCATTGTTGTTTTCATTTGCATTTCCTAAGTGACTAATGATGTTGATCATCTTTTCATATGCTTATTGCTGTATTTTCTTTGGAGTAATCTCTATTCCAATCCTTTGCCCATTTTTTCAATTGGACTATTATAGTCTTTTTATTGTTGAGCAGTAACAGTCCTTCCTATATTTGGGACTTCAGACCTTTTTTCAGATATATGATTTGCAAATGTTTTCTCCCATTCTCTGTGTTGACTTTTCCCTTTCTCGATGGTGTCTACTGATGTACTGCTTAATTTTGGTGAAGCCCACACATGACATTTTAGAAAGTTTTTGTTCCCTTATAAAAGTTAAGTCCAATACAACACTAAAAAGAAAGATGTACATACAATCCCCAGTAAAAGAACTCATCTACTTTACAGTAGTCAGGGATAGATTGGCCACCTCTGTTTTTCCATGAGTAAAAACAGATGGGCAATACTATTCATTAATATCACCAACTGCTTATATTCCTGCGGGAAGTCAGGAAGCAACATTCACTCTATTAGTATTTTCTAGGAACTGAAAAATGAAAAATGAGTGGCATGCATTCACAATTAGTCTGCTACTGAAATGGGGGCTCAGCTGAGGGGGCTGTAGGTTTTCTGTATAGATTCTCAGGAGTTGATAGAGCTTTAATTCTTAAACCTCACAAATATGATGCTAGACATGCTCAGATAATATAGAGGGTCTTTTCTAGGACTTCGGTGCTTTTCCCTGGAGTCCACTGTGCCTTTGGACTGTTCTAGACATTTAGAAAAGATGTTGCATTTCCATTTTATGTGCTGGTATTTGAATATGCACTGAGGATTCCATTCCTGACTGCAGCTCTCTTTATGAAGAAGTACACTCTCATTTTCACAGCTCTGTGACCTTTCATTGGTTATTTATGAGCTTTTGCAAATCTAATACCACTCTGACAGATTTAATTTGTGCTCTAAATTACCTTTGCATGAGTTACTCAACTGCTGGTTTTATTCCAATGGATTACTTGCTACATTCTGAAACAGAAAGGAAAAAAAACCCCAAAATAGTTTGAAAGCTATTAGACTTCCTCCACTTGGGAGAAAGTTGAAAAGAGTTTCATTTTGATTTTCACTCCAGGGTACCAGATAGTACAAAGGAGGAAGTCTGCACTAGTCAGAGAGGCAAAGTGATAGGACCATGACCCAGCTGCTATTTTCACACTCCAAATGCTATTTCATGTTGAGTCCTGAAAATAAGATACTCCCAACTCCTTAAACTGGTCACTAGAAGACAATTAAGCACTTCTGGAAGCTACACTGACTAAAGTACCAAATATTAAATGGCGATACATCAGTACTAAATCAATGTATAAGCAATTGGGAAGTGGAAACAAATGCAAATCTGAACATTTTTCAATGCTAGTCATATTGAATAGAAATGCCTAATATGAGAGCAAAATGGAATCTGACATCTGAAAGATCACGAGAAATCTTGATTTAATTCTCAATATGTATAGAGTAGGCTTCGTAGTGACTTGACCAGAAAAAAGTTAATTCAGCCCCCAAAAGTATAAACTAAAAGGATATCTTCATGAAACCACATCTACTTAAATACATTATCCTCACCACAGTACCTTTTTCACAATTCAGGAATTGCTCCTAATTTGTGGTGGTGTTAAAACATGCCCACAAATCCCCTGGCACGTCTCCATTGAGAGGCGTGGTCTACATCCTCTCGTCCTGAACCTTACTAACCAGTTGACCAGAGGGTGGTAGAAACACACTGTGTGGCTTTCAAAGCTGGGTCCTAGAAGGTGATTCACCCACACCCAGTGCTCTGGAATACGCACATGCCAGCCCCAGAAGCAATCTGGGTGCCTTGAGCCCATGCTGTGAGGAAGCCCCAGTGGCCCATGCAGAGTTACTGAGACTTCCTGAAGACAGAGCTGCCTTGCCAGCCCCCAGGTGCTCCAGCACCCTGACCTTCTCTCTCCTTTATTCCAGCCACAGCCACTGATCAGCTGCAGAGAGACTCCAAGTGAGAACCACCTAGCCAAGCCCTTCCTCTATTCCTGACCTACAAAAACCCTGAGATAAATGAAATGAGTGCTATTGCCACATGGCACTTAAGTTTTGTGGTGATTTGTTATATGCAGCAATAGATATCTGGATCATAAGGAACTGTAGCAGGAAAGCTAAGCAGAAATTATAGTTCTGCTCATGAAGATAATTCCACTTTTCACATTTGTTGCAAGGTACAGAAATCCAAATCGAATAGACTGTAACCAAAACTGAGGGGAAGAAGGGAGGGGGACGAATTTTACTGTCTCACCTGACTGCTCAGTTTGGACACAGATGGCCTTTTAAGCCTGTTGTCAGGAATGTCCATCCCTCTGCTCTGCTTTGCCCTGTGTTTTGTCTTTATTCCCATTCAGGTCTTCCCAGTCTGTGGCCAGTTGCTTCAGAAGCAGTCACAGACTGTTTCTCAACTGTTCCAGAAAAAGTCTTAAGAAAGTAGGGCAGTCCATCCTTGAACCACAAGCACCAGGGCTTTGGCACTCCAGCTGGCCAGAGCTGGGTCTCTAGCATGTCACTGGACAAGTTCATAGTATCAACTTCATGGAAATCACGTGCTATGAGAAGAGAGGAGGTATTGGTTTCCCAAAGAAGCAGCTAGGTGTTATCACCTGAAGAAGAAGAAAAGGGACTGGATGCTGGACTAGCAAAATCAGAGAAATGGCTGATTTTAGATATACAGAGTTTGAAATAATCTTATTGGCTTGGAAATGCAAAATAAAGCTAAACAGTAGTTCAAATGGATATTTTTGCAGATACTAGAAGGTGGGGAAATTACCTTTGGACATGATTTTCTTCTCTAAAAATAGAATACTACCCTATACAACATTACAAGTCAAAAGAGAAAGCTGAACCAATAGTCCCAGCGGGCACTTAGAATCACTTCTGCCCCACACTCCCCTGTGCTCATGGTGTGGCTCTTCTGACACCCTTCAGGTGTTGCTTTTGCTTACATGGTCTGTCCTATAGGATGCCGTTGTTTGGACCAGGTTTGGACATTGGATCCAAGCCAGGCCAATCCGTTTTTCCTGGGTATTTTCCAAGCCAGAAATGGAAAAAGACAATCAGCCCTCTGTCACAGAAGCCCCCATGAAGTGAAACGCAGATAGATGTGTATGACAGGCTCCTCCCTGTGTGCCAGAGGGAGATGAGAATGAAGCTTGCTGGCTGAGAGAGATAGAGACGAAAGGGGGAAAGAAAAGCCCCATCTATGGGCCCCCTTTGCTTTTTTGGCCAATTTTTAACTCTTCCCTTAGAAGCCTCCGTCTCCATCTAATACATTCTCTCCTTTTTGCCCAAGCTAGTTTGAGGTGGCTTTCTGTCTGTTGAAATCAGGAACTCTTAACCAATTCAAATGTATTCCCAAAGGGTCCAGACACCAGTCTAACTTTCCTTTGTAACAAATAAGCTTCTTGCATTAATACTTCTTCAACGCTTATCAACTAAAAGGTTAGAGTTGGTTTTTTAAATGTTAATAATAGAGAACTAGTCAGAGATTACCTTTTTCAGACTTTGTAGACACTGGTGTTTCATTTCCATAACCTATAAGGAGACAGATGTTCCCAAATCCCCAATCTGAATTGAGGATCTATTTACAAGAAAATCAATGCTTAAAAAAATGTATTTCTTTTGCTTGAACTGTTGGGAAAGGCTAGGGTTATAGGGCAATGCTGCCTTTCTACCTTGTCCCAATCTGACTTGAAGGTCAGTTGCATCAAATCTGCTTCAATTCCTGAAGGATAAATGATGTCTGGCTGAGTATGCCCAGCAGTACACTCACATTTGTCAAAGATGTTGTGTTAAATCTCTTCTGCTTGTTGGCTGTATGCTTCTTACTTCCTCTATCGATTTGAAGATTCTAGAGAACTGACAACAAGGCATTTTGAAGGGCAAAGAGCCACAAGGGGATGAAGTCAAAGAACTCTCCAAGCAGGCGTGGGACACGGGGCATATTTCCGTTACAACCTGCCATTTTTTTTATTTACTTGGAGGGGAGTGGCAGTTGGGAGGAATTTTTGCTTTTGTGTCTTTCATTAAATGCTTCTATGTGTTTAAGAATGTTGTGTTTTCACTTTATTTTTTTCTAGGAATTTCATCCCAGAGACCTTCCAAACATGTGGAAGTACAAAATGCACTCAGAAACAATCTGGTTGTTATAAGTGGATTAAATTACAAACAGATTCGCTCTTGCGTTCAAAAGGACGCAGTTACAAATTCAACATTTAGATTATCAGACACATGCCTTCTATCTTTTGATCACAGAATTGATACTGTATAGAGGTGGTCTTCTCTGTATTTGGACTGGTACATTCACTCTTTCTCTGCTGATTTTGTATTTCCAAAACTTCAGAGACAAGAATCAATTAGAATGCAGACACTGCCTGCTGTGAGTCTACTCATGTGGAGATATTCTGCACTATTTTACCCAGGCTTTACTGGCAGAGGCCATTCACTGAGTGGTGCTTGAGGCCGCTTTGTTTTGGTTTTAGAGACCTAGTATAAAGGGTCTTTTTGAGGCGGTAGGCCTATCAATTCCTCCAAATTGCCTTGGGCCACTGCCACGCTCACCCACATTCTTAAATGCTCTCTCCTCACCCTGTTCTCTGAAAGCCATATGTAAACACACCTCGACACCACTAACCTGTTCATAAATTATTCCTTCCATCATTTATGTTGACTGAAGCCTGCTTCACAGTGAAGATACTACTTCCCTTTGGGTTGTCTACATTGGAGGGTGCTTATTCTCCCAAGCCCAGTGGATCTTAGGGGCAGAAGGAGGCCAGATTTCTTCTCCCTCCCACTGCAGCCTACAAACCATTGCTCTTTCTCTTCAAATAATTCTCCTCCTCATCTCAAAGGCTTAATCATCTGCTAGCGTGAGCTGTCAAGAAGTGGATGGAGACTAGAATATGGCCTACCTTTAACCATTAACAATCACTTAACAAAATCTTGATTCTCATCCAGGATTGAGAGGAACAAGCCCACGTTAAATCTTATTTCCTGTTCTGCATGGAGTAAGTAGGGCTTTGCCCATGGTTCCTTGCAAGAATCCTGACCAAGTTTTTGTCAAAAGGTCTTGAAGACTGTTTCTATTTAACCCTTGATATAACTCAAGTTCAAAGAAAATGTACTTGTCAGTTTGGTAAGTGTGGAGAGTTCTTTTGGAATTTCCTCTAAGGTATGAGAAGCAGCCTAAGCTTTCCTTTTTTGTGGGAAAAAAATGACAAAAGAAAAAAAAAATCAAATAACCAACATCAAAACAATGGCTTATAGCTATATTTTTTTCAAATCACTGGGTTCCTTGGAAGCTACGTACTCAATCTTAAACAATGTTGCTCATTTAATAAAGAATATCTCTTTTCAAAAACAAATCTTTCCATTCACTCATCCTCCAAATTTCTAATCAGCCAACACCTGGAGCTACACACAATATGTCTCCAAATACCCCCAAGATGATCACTGCTTTTAAGGGATCTGTTAAAACTCATACTCTGAACTATAACTTTTCAAATTAGCACAATTATTTTGAGGGAGAAAGAATGTCTTCACCCTTAGTTTGAATGCACAAGAATGTATAAGATGACTTCCTAACTGCACTGTGAGGTAGAAATTCTTCCTTTGCAATGCCCCACCTTCATTTACAAGTCTCCATTAAATAATGGTTATTAAAGAAGACTATTAGTGTAGCAAAACAGAATATAATTAAGATTTTACACAGTATTGATTCAGGAAGAAAAAGATGTAGGAGTTATTAATAAAAAAAAGACTGTCCTTGAAAATAGAAACATTTTGTTTTGCATCTAAATTAATTACTTCTCAGGGGAAAAAATAAAAACAATAAACAAACTGAGTTAGCCTCTTGTGGATAAGGAAACAGGTATCCAACTGACTACTGACGCTGAAAGAATGCTGATTCTTCTCCCTTCATCCTTATTGCTGAGTTTTCCTAGTTCTGATCCTCAATTGTCCTTGTTTCCTATTTCACTTGTTCACCCATTCATTCATCATCCTTGTACAAGGCACATATAACATTACCTCTTGTACATGTTATTGTTAATTGTTCCACCTGCATATCCAAATTGTTGAACTCTATTAATAAAATCACTCATGTAACTCTTAAAGATCCTCACAAAGCTGCTAAGTACACGGTGGGAGGCATTGACAGGGCGAGATGATGCACTTTGAGTCTTTTAGTCAGGAGTGATCATGGTGTGATGTTGACCTGCTGTGCTTATAATCAAGGCCACATATTTGAAGATGCTAGGTAGAGGAGGCAGGTGACACAACAACTATACCCTTCCTACAAAGGCCCTCTGGGAGAAGACGGCAAGGCATTATCAATGAAACCCAGTAAAAGGTACACATCCCTTTCTATCAACCAGGGCAGCTTATCTGCAAGAGGAAGAAAAGAAGAAATGGAGACAGGCTGACCCATAACTACATTTTACAAAGATGTAGGTAAAAGTCACAGTTCATATGAATAATCAATATGTACACTAGCAGTAGGCACTGGAAATAAGGGCATGTAGAGAAAACAAAAAATGTCAGGATCACAGTGTCATAGCCAGAAATGGATTTATCATTAAGTCAGTGAAGGGTCCCTGATTGCATGGGCCAATACAAAGGCCCTGTTCCTAATTTTAGGATTGTAATTTATGTATTCTTTTCTTTAAAGATGGTTCCTCCCTAATAATGTGGATTAGTCACCCCTACCCATAGACATGCAAAAGCCATTTTTATTATTAGTAATAACATTGTTGCTTTTTCTCCAAGTTAGGTTAATAAATAAAAATACAAGGTCTGACAAGTTCGCAAAGTTGCTACGGTGTGCTTATGTGGGCAGCACTGTACAAACAACTCGGTAAGGTTCCATAACCTTGGCGTATCTGTGTCTCACAGCTGTGTTCGTGTGGATGTGTGGCAGTGTCTTGCTGAGTGGCATTCATTATTGTTGTTGCATGCTTTTGTGTACTATTGTGAGAATGTTGGAGCTTAAATTAGAGCAACGAACAAACATTAAATTTCTTGTTAAACTTGGCAAGAGTGGGAAATCAGGGATATATTAGTCCAAGTTTATGGGGATAATGACATGAAGAAAACGGCAGTTACAAATGGATTAAATCTTTTTCTGGGGGACAGAAAGCGTCACTGATGAAGAGAGGTCAGGGTGGCCAGTAATGAGCAGAACTGACAAAAACATTGCAAAAATTCATGTAATTGTGTGTCAAAATCATTGAGAAGCATAGCCAACCATGCAAACATTGATAAACAGTCAGAAAAATCTTAGCTGAAAATCTTGGCATGAGAAAGGTGTGTGCAAAAAATGATTCAAAAGGAGCTCACCAATGAACAAAAGCAAAGGAGAGTTGAAGTTTGCCAAGACCTTTTGGAGAGGCAAGACAATGTTTTGGGCCATGTTATCACTGGTGATGAAACATGGGTGTACCAACATGACCCTGAAACAATGTGTCAAAGTGCACAATGGAAGTCAGCCAGTTCTCCACGATCAAAAGATTTCCGTCAGTCCAAATTAAGAGTCAAAACGATGCTGCTAACTTTTTTTTGATATCAGAGAGATTGTTCATTATGAATTTGTACCAACTGGACAAAGAGTTAACCCAATTACTCTTGGGAAGTCCTGAAAAGGCTGCATGAAAAAGTTAGACGAAAAGGACCTGAACTTGTTGCCAACTCATGGCTCCTGCATCACAAAAATGCACTAGCTCACAGGGCACTGTCTGTGAGGGAGTTTTTAGTCAGTAAACAAATACCTATATTGGAACACCCTCCCTGCTCACCTGATCTGGCCCCCAATGGCTTTTTTCTTTACTAGAAGATAAAGGAAATATTGAAAGGAAGATGTTTTGATGACACTCAGGACATCAAAGTTAATACAACTACAGCTCTGTTGGCCATTCTAGAAAATGAGTTCCAAAATTCCTTTGAAGGGTGGAATAGGCCCTGGTGTCAGTGCACGGCTTCTCCAGGGGAGTACTTTGAAGGTGACCATAGTGATATTCAGCAATAAGGTATGTAGCACTTTTTCTAGGATGAGTTTGCAAACTTAAACATACTGTTTTTCTACGTTCATGGAAAGGAAGAAAAAAGGGAAAGCTAACACATGAACAGAGGCAGGGTTTCTCAAAACTGAGGAGGTGGAATTATACCTGGAGGAAACAATCAACCAACCAAATAATTTCTATCCCCCTGGACCCTCCTTTAGCACTGCCTACAGGCAAATAACTCTGGACCACTCAAAGAATGCTGGGGTGCCCTTAGGGCAATTCAGGTCAAGAGAAAGGTCCTAGCTTTAAATAATGTGTTCTTTCTTTAAGTTTGCTTTATTTTGTTTTAAACTTTTTAAAGAAAAGTCAGAGAAACCACTTCATCTTATCACCCAAAGGAGTAAGGGCATGGGATTAGAAAGGTGGCCACTCTAAGGATAGCAACAGAACCACGCCCAGCAGAAGCAGTGTTGTGAGGGGGATGTGACTATCAAAGTAGCAGTCTCACACATGTTTGTGTCTTTTCACAATGTCAGATTTCATTAGAATAAAGCCATGGATCTAGTCCTACTGGCTCGGTTTGCCACGGGCATTAATGAAGGCTCCAGCTAGAAGATACCCTCCAATAGTCAAGGTAGAGGAGTTCCACACAAGACGGTCACACAGGTTTGCAAGCAATGGCATTAAGCAAGGGGAATGAAGTCCTACAAAAGAAGGATGGAAGAGAGGCTGGTGTTCAGTGAGAGTCCCTATGGCGTTGGGGTGCGTAGCCCTGGGCATCAGGCGGGGCTGGTGAGACAGTCAGGAGGCAAAGCTTCAAGTGCTCCGTCTGGGAAGTGCAGATGCAGCTGTCTGCTCCTCAACTGAGGCCTGAACAATGAGTCATCAGAGAGCTCTGATTTTATGCTCAAGACTGGGTGTGGTGCACCAACGTGCGGTCTAATAGAGCTGTTCAAACAGTCATGCTCTACCCAGAGTCTGGAGTTATCTGAATAGGGCATTCACTGGGTACACCCTGCATGTGCTCACTCTGGCCTGACTGTCATTTTGTGACTGACATAACTATCAGAATTGTTAGAGTCCATTTTGTGTTCATCATTAATGCTCTATACAAGCAGAGCTGACCAGGCCTCCGGAGTAGAGCAGAGAGAATGTTTAGGGCCGGCTCCAGAGTCAGGCAGAACCCAGACCCCTTTCCCTACCACCTAGGATTATTATAAGACAAATAGATTGTGCCTGGAGAGCAGTGTGGTGCAACCACTCAGGGCACAGGCTCTGGAGCCAGCCAGCCTAGAATTCTGACTCTGCTATTAATGTCTGATTAACCTTGGGCAGGTTTCTAAACCTCTCTATGCCCCAGTTTCCTTATCTGCAAAAGAGAGAAATCATAACCCCTATGTCATAGGGCTCTTATGAGGACCGAAGCAGATAACACATGCATAAAGCATTTTGGACCAGGCCTAGAACATGCCTGCTAGCTAATATAATTCTCAAAGTCCACCTAAGTGGCCAGGAAGGCAGCCAGTTACCCATTTGGGTCAAGACGCTGGTTCAGAACTGCCTACTCTCCAGGAGGTGGGAAAGGTCTTCAAAAAGGCACTTAGGGAGCGTCATATTCTATTAGGAAAAATCAAAACCCCCGCTTACTCATCAGGTTTTCTAGCTGACCCCAATCTAAGATCGGCATGCTAAGATGAGGATAAAAACAGGGCAGATGGTTTCATAAGGCAGACTGGGAAGGATCTGGGGCCAGATTTCTCAAATTTAACAAATGCTTTCTCCTTTGAAGAAAAAACGTCTCACAGACAGAACCTTCCCTAACCCCACTGTCAGCTACTTAACCATGATTATAATAATTACAATGCTATGTACATATGCACAGATAGAAAAATAGGATTAAGCTCCTTCACTTCAAGTTCACGTAATAGCTTTAAAGCTAAATAAAAGTTACCAAATATAAATCAAATGACATTCAAATTAAACACATTAATGAAATAAAGTGGAAAATGACAGTAACGACTAACATTTACTGAGCACTTACTATAGGCTTGAACCATATGAAATTGCCACTATTGCTTCCTCTTTGATCTATAAAAATGGCAATTTCCTATGGTTCAATGCAGCATATGCTAGCATTCTCTCTGAGTTTCTTTAATCCCCACAACACTCCTATGATGTGGATATTATTACTCCATTTTACAGATGAGGAAACTGAGGCACCAAAAAAGGAAGACACATTTTAAAATTTCCCACAGAACCGACAGGTGCCCGAGGATGCGTCTGCAGATGCTCAGGATCGAGCGGACACCACTTTGGGAGGCTCTGCCCTGGGAGGCATACAGCACCCTGGGGAATGGGGTGACAGAGGAACAACCACCCCAGCAAACAGTTTGGGCTCCTCAGTGAGCACTAGAAGGACACCGAGACCTGGACAGTGGCTCCTGCTTGAGGAAGGGACCAGGTGTTCTTTAGTTTTTGTTCTGGCCGGGACAGAAAGAGGACTTCGTGGTACCTCCCAGGACAAAGGTGCTGGCTAGCAGTAGGAAACAGCAGTTTGGGTGAAAACCTGCAGAGACAAAGAGCAGGGGGGAAGGATGGTAACAGGCGAGAGGGGAAACAGGGTAAGAGAGAAGAGGGGTTCTTCAGAAAAGGCCAACACATGTGCTGCGCGTGGGTTGGCATCACCTAGGACCCTATGAACTACTGATGCTGGCTCTCCCCCCTTAGGATTTCACTGGCATGGGGTGTTACTTTGGTATTGGGGCTCTTAAACCCCTCAGGGTGATTCTAATTTGCAACAACATTTGGGAATCTATAAACTGTATCATGCTTCTCCAAGTTGCTGGTGGAAGGAAAGTGAACACCAAATGCATTCTGTTCATCCACAGGTACCTGTAAAGTCCACTGAAAAGATGTCCATGGCACTCAATTAAGGGACTATCGTGCAGTCCAGCACGACCTGTGCAATTCATCTGCCAGCTCTCCTCTGTCTGTCCTTCCGGGGCTGTCCAGGTTATGTGCAGAAAAGCAGATAGGCTGCGAGCGGTACGAAGACCACAGCATCCCACTTGCTTTGAAACACTCTGGCTCAAAACCCGGCAGGATTCTCCTGGCTTCTTGAGTAATAACCTCCCCAAAGAGGTTTTCATCCTGTTGATGATGTGATTATCCCATGTTGCCTTTGAAATGCTCCAGGATGAAGTGCACTTGGCCTCTCTGACCCAGCACACTTAATTTTTACAACCAAAGAAAAAATGTCTAGAGGCCGCTCCAGGAACAAACACGCACTCAGAACCATCACTCAGAAAGAGTTTTTGAGAAAAGAAACAAATATGCCAACATTTTCAGAGGTGGCATGGAGTGACAGCAAGAGACGAGCTTGTGCAGACTTGCCCTTAAGCGCTTGCTCTGCTACAAAGAGCCACGTAAACTTGAGCCATAAAACTGCCCTGTCCTGCCGTTCAGCCTCCTCATCGGGAATGACACGCGGAGGCACCTTCAGTTCGCTGGGACCCTTCTGACATCGGTGCTGTGAGTGACTATCGGCCTTGATTATTAAGTGAGCCCCCTCTCTTTTGAGTTAGCAAACTTTCCATCTCTGACTTTCTAGTCATGTGTTCTGAGGAAAGCAGGGCTGAGAATAAGGCAAAAGAGAAAAATATTAAGTAATGTTGTCAGGGAAAAAGAGGAAAGGGGGTAACACATGCATCATGATTCCAGTCCATAAAGTTCAGGTCACAGAATTCCAGTATCAAAGCCATTCAGCTTACGCAACTGGATTGGATCCTGCCAGGTCCTTTTCGTATGGATGGGGAGAAAAGGAACTGAGCATATATTGTCTAGAACAGAGGTGGCCAACCTTTTGGCCTCCCTGGGCCACACTGGGCAAAGAACTGTCTTGGGCCACACATAAGATACATTAACACTAGTGAAAGCTGATGGGAAAAAAAGAGGTGCAAAAAAAAATAATCTCATACTGTTTTAAGAATTTGTGTTGAGCTGCATTCCAAGCCATTCTGGGCCACAGGTTGGACATGCCTGGTCTAGAATTATCCAACATAAGGCAAAGGAACTGGATCAAAGATCTTAAAAGGACTGGGATTAGCCACAGGATGACTGGTTGCTCCCAGTTCCTATTTCCATGTTTATAGGGATCTGAAGTTTCCAGCCAGCCTGTGTGTGCACAGGAGTTTAGTAAGCAGTGATGATAAATGCTACAATCATTCCATGTACATAGGGCAGCAAATGAAGGGTGTAAGTCAGCACTGGCCAACAGGACACTCTGCAGTGATGTTAATGTTCTACTCTGACATTGTCCAATTTGGGAGCCAGTAGCCACATGTAGATATTGAGCATCGGAGATGTGTGACTGAGGAAGTGAATTTAATTTTATTTAATTGTAATTTAGACTAAATAGCTACATGTGAACAGTGGCTACAGTGTTGGATAGTGCTGTTCTAAATTAATGATAAATAAATGAAAAACAAGTCACTTAAAGTTGTGACTTCAAAAGCAATTAAAGCTAGGGTGAAATAGAATGATTATTATGCAGCTAAATACCAACACACCACTGTTAATTAAATGAAACTAGAATATATTGCACAGCTGCTTCTATTGAAGACATTCTTGGTCTGATTATAGGTGCAAGGGTAAAAGGAGATAAAAAGGAAATAAGACCTAGCTGCCATAATTTCAGGAATTCCACAAAGAACCACTGGACCCTCCCCTTTATTTTGCTTTTAGTCGATGGCTACAAATGTTAGCTTATTATGTGACAAGATTTGTTCTTTCTATTGTATGCTTTATAAGTGATTCTGTTCACTATGTGGCATTGTTTTTAATCCCAACTTTATAGATGAGTAAACTGAGGAAGAAAAGGAATAAGTCAATTGCTCCAAGATCACCTCAGTAGAAAGTGTGTGTGAAAGTGGACATTGGAATTTAGGCAGGCTGGCTTCTTCGCCACACTTCAAGGAGCCATGTGGTAAGTAAAAGTACTTTCAGAGGAGGCCGGATTGCTCACTGTGACATATTAAGACTGCATCACTTTAGGAGAAAGCGGTCATTTAAGCTTGAAGAAGTATAAAGGAAGCGTGTGAGCAATGGACACTGAAGGAGGAAGGTGAAGAAAGAGAAGCAAACAGGGACGCCAGGGGCCCTGGACTCACCCTGCCAAGCAGACATTATCCTTAAGCTTTCTCTGACTTCACTGGTTTCAAGTTGTTAAAGTCAATGGCAAGATTTCCAATGGGGACATAAAAAATAATGCAAGTCTTGAGAGAATTAGAGGCAAGAAGTCTTTCTATCGTATGTTGGGAGTTGATCTCTATCTCAGTTTGCTTCAACAATAAAGTTGTATTCCCACAGATCAGAGTGTAGGTAATTCTAAGAGGCTATATCCCCCTATTTTAATCCCCTATTAGTACCCATTTCAGATGATTCCAAATTTTTATATTCTAAATAACTCTGTGAGTACCATCCTTTCTACTTCATCACATGGTCTAGTCTTAAAATAAGTCCTAGACATGGGGAAAGAGAGAAATGAAAAGACCCTGGTTTGCACTGGGTGGACCAGGAAGAATGCTGATGGTTTGCCTTCCCTGGAGTTGCATCACAAATTGATGATGCAATTTCCAGGATTCTTTGTTTCTGTCGGCAATCAAGAGAGAAAACAAATTATCTCTTGGTCCTTTTCTCCTTTTTTAATGAAGCCAAAAATATCAAGTCCAGGTAAAATCAGAAAACATCTGAGTTTCCCATGACTTAATACACCCAGTATCCACTTATCATGAGACTTGTGAACAAAATATATCTTTTCCAATCTTCATTTGCAATGCAAATTCAACATTTCTCTAATAACTCATTCTGTAAATACAACAAAAATAGGCCATAAACTTCAAATTAACTGAAATAATTTTGTTGAAATCATTCATTCATTCAATAAATGTTTACTGTGTCTAACATGTATTGGGTACTGTTCTAGGTTCTGGGGTTCTAGAGTAAACAAAAGAGATGAAAACAATATTTGATATTTCGGCTCAATATACAGAGGGTGCCAAAAAATGTATACACATTTTAAGAAAGGAAAAAGAACTGTATTAAAATCATAATACTCAATATGTAGCAATAACAAAAGACGAATACAAGTCATACTTGACTTCTGTGATCACAAGAGGTGCTCAAAGTGGTGACCATCAGTGTCCAGAAACTTCTGATTCTGGTGAACTACTGCTTGAGCAACACTGACCAAGGTGTCCACGTGTATCACTGCACATACCATTTCAATTTCTTCCTGAAGTACCACCAGTGTAGCCAGTTTTCTATGACAAACCACATCCTTTAAGGTCCCCCATAGGTAGGAGGCGATGGGTGTTAAGTCAGGAGAACATGGGGTAAATTAAAACAATCAATGTTCTTGTATTTCAAATATCACTTCAAAATGGTCTTGGCTTCTTGAATGACAACCGTGCTTCCACCATTTTTGAGACCGTCCTGCCTGTCATATGCCATTTTTTTTGTACAAACGTTATACTACACGTTGCTACTGTAATTCAATTCAATTTCAAAAAGTAATACACAGATAACATCGCTTAAAATGTGCATACATTTTTTGGCACCCCTGGTATTACTGGTTAAGTATTTTTGGAAAAAAAATGATTCAACAAAAATTAATATTGGGGTTCAGTTCAAGTTTAAGCTGATTAAATGTAGCTCATTACTATTTTTGGTTCAGCACAATTTTAGTGATCCTGTCCTTGGGGACTCTTTACTCTAAAATGCAACAGCAAAAAATGTTAACACATGAAAATCTTTTTTGGTTACTCAGCAGATTCCCCAAATCCCAGAATTGTTCTGGACAGTTTTTTTCTCCTGACATGCAATTTGTCCAGTTTTACTGAGCCTACTTGCTAAATATTTTTCAAATCAGCCTCATTTTTTTCATCATGCCTATGGCCATAACCTCAGTTCAGTTCCTTCATTTTTGCCTGAATTACTGCAATAGCTTCTAAACGGATCTGCCTGTCTCCCATGTCCTTTCTTTCCAATCCTTCTATCTTACAGTTTTCAAAATCAGAGATCTAATTGTGTAGTTCTCTAGTTACAAACTGAAAGGTTCCCACAGCTCATAAGGTACAGTATAAAATCTTTATTAGTACATACAAGACAGTAGAGGGGGGTACAGCGAGCCCCAGGGGAGAATCAGAAGAGGCCCCTGGGATTCTGGAGCAAGGCCACGCCATCTGTACTAGAGAAGTATACCCTTTCTGAGAACCATTCCCTGGCATTCTACTGAGCCCCTGCCCATTATGAAGCCTTTATGGGCTGGTTCTATTGGACCTGTTCAGTCATTCCTACTCAATGGAGCCATGGCCACACTATTATCTGGGGGCTTATGGATGCCTTACCCATGGGCATGAGATCCCGCACAGCACAGTATCGGACCAGCACCCACTTCCCAGGAAGGAGGTGCCGCACTGGGCCCCAGAGCATGGGATCCGCTGTCGTATCACACACTGCACCACCCTGGAGCAGGTGGCCTCACCACATGCAGGACTGGCCTGCTAAAGGTACAGTTGAAACACCAGCTCAGAGACAATACTCAGATAACATGGGGGCGGTCCTTCAGGATGCAGCAATATGCATGAGCTCAGAGTCCTCCGTATGGAGCTATGTCCCAAGTTGCAAGAACACATAAACTCCAAAAGGCAGAAGGAGGAGTGGCCTCACTTACCATCACCCCAACCACGCAACTCAGAGCTCTGTAAGGTTGCAGGTTGCAGTCCCCAAGAGACCACATTTCTGCCAAAGGACACAGCAAAGGTCCCACTGAACTACAGGTTTCAGCTGCCATCAGGGCACCTTAGACTGTGCCCAAGGACCAGTGGAACACCACGCTGGCAGGGATAAGTAAAGGAAGAGGCAGGGCTGCCTTTACACAGTGAAGGCAGGGAGGAACCCACATGCAACCTGGTGATCCACGTGGATGCTCCCTACCCCATCTGTGATGTAAATAGATACACGCAGTAATACCAGCCTGCAAAGGGCATGATTACTGAAGTTTCAGACATCCCACCCCCCAGGAAAGAAGATCTGGGTCGCACCATTTGGGTAAGGCAAGGTGACAGCCAAGGATGTGAGGGATTCACGTTGGATACCGTGGAACTTATAGGTACAGAAAGCAAACTGAGGGTTGCTGGATAGGAGGGGAGCTGGGAGACTGGGTAAAAACGGGAAGGGGATTAAGAAGTCCACGTTGGCAGTTATAAAACAGTCATGGGGATGTAAAGTACAGCATAGGGGTGGCAGTCAATAATACCGCCATAATTATGTGTGGTGTCACATGGGTACTAGACTTAAGGAAGTGATCACCAGCTAAGTTATAGAGATGTCTAATCTATGTTGTACACAAGAAACTAATATGTCAACTGTAATTGAATAATAAATTAGTAACTTATTTAAGAAATAAAAGCACGTGCACGCGCATCCCCACCACACACACACACGGAATGGACAGTGTAAGAGGAAAAGGGTACCAGTTAGAGCCCCCAAATTAGCAAGGATGGGATATAGTTTGTCCCACTAACCTTTGTCTTCCGAGTTCCGGTTCAGGTAGGCAGACCACAGGAACAATGAAGGTGCTGCTCCCTGGACTTGTGTGCAGGCGGGGGTCTACGGGGCACGAAGGGCAGGCTGCGGCGGCCATGAGAGTAGGCCTCAAGCTTGCTGACTGTGGGGAGCAGTTAACCTGCGACCCCAGCTACTGTGCTCCAAAGTCCATCACCACATTCGTACCGAGGCTACACTTCCAAAAGGCTGGTCCGAGCCAGTGACTGAGCGTGGCAGGAATACTAAAGCAGGCTCATTCGGGGAAGACATGGTTCTCCTGTGATAGGTGACTTTGGGTCAAGGCCCCCAACCCCTTCTTTCTTGCTAAATAATACTGGAATTGCACCCAACCTATCTTCCCTCCTCCCTCCCTCCCTCCCCACCCACCTCCCTTCAAAAGGGTGGGCTGTGCCTTGCAGTCTGCCAGTCCCCCAGCCCCGCCAGCTCCATCCCCATTTCCCTCATAGGCATGCAAAAGTCTCTTGCAGATGCAATCCTGCTCAGCATCTGCTTCACAGTCCTTCACAACCTGCCTCTACCATCTCTCCAGGCTCACCCCCTCCTTCCTTCCAACAACCACCTGCCTGCTGCTGTGTGCTCCCCAGACCCCACACTAACGGCCTGCTCCTTTCTGCATCCAAGCCTAGGGAAATCTTTACTACTTCTGTCTAGAATGTCCTCACCACTCTGTTTTCTTTCTAGGGACTGAGGTTTGATGGCCAGCCTCGGCACCAGACTGGCTTGGCCCTGATTTCAGTATTTGTTTCTGCATGACCAGATCAAGGGTATGTGCCTGACTATGGAGCAGATTCCTCCACATCTTATACAGCGAACTCTCAGTCAACCAGCACCCGAGGGGACTGGTAGATGCCAGATAAATGTACGTAAACTCTCAGTTAACCAGCACCCATACCAGATAAATGTATTATTTCTTTGATTTTTTTGCCGGTTGCTTGAGAGCACTGGTTGCTTGAGTTCTGGTTAATGGAGAGGCTACTGTACCAAGTTGTAGGGTTCACTATGTTTATCCCCTAGGACATGTGTCCCACAAAGGGTCTCTCTCTCACTAGATAGTGACAGAGTCTAAAGTATGTGCCCATCTGTAAGGATCAGCCACTACCCAGCTCCAGCTGAATGCTATCATGAAGGCTAGTGAAGAGAGATCTGTTGAGTTTTTAAGAAACCTCAGATTTTTATTGTGAGATCATTTTATTTGAAATGTTATAAACTGATTCAAAATTCAAACAAAATCTAACAGGAGGGCACACAAAGCACATCCACTGACTTCTGTGGCTCATGCCCACCAGCTTGTGTCCATCATTCTAAAACGCTGCTATGGCCTTGACCATGACCCCCATGGAATGCACTGTGTAGGGCTGAATGCTGGAGGCTCGGCACATGGGGATATTCTAAAAGGCTGTGCTGCTTACTCTTTTAAGAAACTAAATCATTACATTTTGAATTTTGTCCTTTCAGTTCATAGGCTATTTCATAACCTCATAACTTTACCGCAGACTGTATTAACCTTACCAAAGAGGCAAGTGATTCATTATCTTGTTCAACAAGTATTTACTGAGAACCTAACATGAGCCAAGCCCTGTGCTAATTAGGAAGATTCAGATTTGAGTAAGAACCAGCCGTTCTCCTCAAGGAAAATAATAATTTATTAGGAAAGACAGAAATCTAAAAAGTATAATACTACATTATTTGAGAAGTCAGTTTTATTAATACATTTATTCTCTACTAAAGGCAAACATCTTGATTTCTCAAAGAATATTAACATCTTTTAAACAAATAAACACACACACACACACACACACACACACACACACAGTTTTAAATCATAACCTGGCTATTTGAAAGATTTTAATGGATGATAAATCTTTTTATTATGAAACTATATAGAAAATATGAATAGTGGGCATTTAAAAATATGTGAATAAACATTTAATAAATGTCTTACTAAATGCTTTAATAGACTCACTTCGGAATTGTACCACACTCTGATGAGATTTTTTCTTCTGAATAGTGGCATAAAATACAAATCAATTTTGGGGATGAAAACAAGTATAATATAATTTTCTTAACTGAACATCTACCTTATCAAATTTCCATGATTATTAAGTCCTATTTCTAATGATGTAATTTTGTAAAAATAAACAAATATAACACCAGCCAGTTCTAGGGAAATGTGGCCATATATTTGGGGATTGCTGAAGGCCCACCTATATATTGGGAAGATACAAGTGGCCATCCCGTGGCCCCGTCCCTAACTTAGGCACTTCTGCACTGGCCTGGACTGAAATGTGGTATTACCATGCTGTTAAGTATGGCATGTGGACAGAGGCCAGAACGAGACTGAACTTGGCAATCCACTCCAAATACTTCTTGTCCGCCCCCCACCCCCTCAAGCCCACAGTTGAATTGAAAATCAATTGCCTGGTACCTTCAGGCATATATGTGAACTTCACTTTCCTAATGACCCTGACCAACACTTTAAAACACACAAATTGAAACTGCTCTGTGTCAGTGAGTATTGGGAAAATCTTAACTACTGGATTAAAAGGCCAATCAATTGGTAAATTCCTAGGGGAAGTCCTAATGCCAGGGAATAGATTAGCTGTTAACCGATTTCAAGAACAAATGGAACATGCAAACCTCAGAAAAACAAGGTAGGAAAAGAGATAAAAATAAGTGGAAGATAAACAACTGAAAGAATTTGGGCCACAGAAAGTATTTTTTTGTAAATCTATGACATAATAGAAAAAATGAAGGTCTTTTTTTTTTTAACTCCTTTTTTATCTAATCAAGTTTCATTTTTCTTTATACATAAGACAATTTGGCCTGGTTTATTCTTTTCATCTACTTTTCTGTATAATGTTGTGATGAATGATAAGTAGAAAATGTGTCCACTAACTTACAAACTTGACCCTCTTGTTCCCTGACCCCAGTCTCTCCTGGACAAAGGGAGGCTTTCTGGCCCGGATGTTGGGTTCAGAATTACTGAGTAATGGGGGGATACTAGAGGACCCAGCAGGAAAGTCCTAATATCCTCAATTTGCCTGTGTGAGGGTAAGACCAACTGTTGGATGATGCTTAATGATATGTTAATCTTTTGTAAACTGAGGGAAAAGGGAAAATGCCAGCCATAGAAAAGATTTTTCTGAGATGAGTGAAAAACAATAAAAATGCAAGAGAAATAATAAATACCAGAAACCTAGCAAAATATTGTTATTAGGATTGGTCTTAAAATTCAGCTCAGGGCTCCATAGCTCAAAAAGCTATATGGGGAGCATGATGAGCTAATGATTCTGAAAGGAATAAATTTAACTGGCATATAATTCACAAATAGAAATTCTTCTGGAGATATTTATTCTCTATCTTTCATTCTGATTATCAGCACAAAAAAGTTTGGATCCTAATGAGATGATGTTTTACATGTAATTATTTTTCTTAAAAAAGGGAAAAAGGGACAGAGTATTTTGTCTCTCAATTACAGTAGTGCCCACAATGCAATATTATTAATAAATACTTATTTCCGTTAACTTGATAAAAACAGTAGAGGCACCGCTTGCGTAAGAGACTCTCCTGGCCACTGTGTTTATAGTGTTCACCGGCCGCACAGTCCCAACCCCACCAGTTGTCAACATTACCTTAAACAGTAGGCTAGGTGGAGAAACAGACTCAAGAAGTCTAAGATAGAACCAGAAAACTTGTACTAAAAATAAAACAAAACAAAACAAAAACCAGCTTCTCTGGTAATTCTAAGCTTTTCCAAGTATGAAAACCTTAGAATTAGGTCACTAAAAGCATGGCTAACATCATCTTTAAACAGAAGTTCACACACACACACACAAAATGATAGAAAGAAAGGAAGTTAGTTAATACATCATTTTAAAATGCTCTACCTTATCAGAATTAAAAAAAGGTAAATCAAAATAATGGTTCAAAACAATATAACTTCATCTATGAAAATGTGTTGATTGAATAAATGCATGTAGGTAAAAAAAAATCTCATTTGAAGGAGTAAATTTGTTTATCATTTTTGGAAGGTAATTAAGCAATTACCTAGCAGACCAATATCTACCTAGCAGATATATTTCAAAAGTGTGCCAAGATATTAATAACATAGGCAAAAATATGCATAACCTGTCTCATAATAGGAGATAGGTTTATAAGTTAAAGTTCAACCACACAAAGGAATATTGTGTAGCTTTTACAAAGAAAGATACATATGATGTATTATAAAGGAGTGGGGGGAGCAAAATGCTGCTATCTAGTACATTCCTTAGTCAAATATTTCTATTGTCAATCACTATGTGAGTGAGACCATTTATTTCAAATTATATTCTACCCACACTGCCAACCCACTTACTAGCAAAATGGGTTTGCAAAGGCCAATAATACAAGACTCCTATTAAGGCTGTTAAATAAAAGAAGCAAACAAAATTCATGGGAAGGAAGGGGAAATTAAAAATCCCAGATAAATGTACTGACTATGATTGAGCAATCAGCACAGCTCCAAGTTACCCGAAGGAAAGAACAAAAATGGAAACATGGTAAGTGATGTCATTCTTGTCTAGGAAAATACTTTATGCTTGTTTATCAAAGAAGACTTTTTTACCTGTGGCTGAATTCTAAGAGACATGATTCAAAACACTTAGAAAACATCTTAATTTGATGCTGCATTAGAATCACCCAGAGAACTTGTTAAAACTCTCAGAGTTTCTAATTCAATAGGCCTGGGGTTGCCTGAGAATGTGCATTTCTATAATAACTAGGTGATGCTGATGTTGCTGGTTTGGGACCACATTTTGGGACACTGGGATCTTTGATCAACCCTTTATTCATTAACCCTTAATGGTCAATGACATTATCAGTTGTTCTGCTGAAAATATGGAGAGACTCTTCACATAAGCATTTCAGTAAAACATTGGAATGTGAAAGCATTTTTGAAGCTAATGAGGCCCAAATATATCTTTTTTTTATGTTCTAATCAGAAAATAAAGATGGAATTTGAGAACAACCATAGATATAAATGTATTGCACATGCCTTGGCCTTTCTTAATACAAATGCATTCCACATAGCTTGCCCCTGACACAGCTGAGACAGGAGCTGATAATGCAAATTCATGAAATAATGACTCTAATTAACAATGGCCTCATTTTATCAAACGAGCCTGGTATCCTGCCAACATCCAAAATTCATTATAATTCAATTCCAAAATCAAGACTTGATGACCTTTAAACAATCTGAATGCTTGTTTTGCCTACTGACACAGGGAATAAAGGATTAACTGTACCAGGAGTTAACATAGGACCTTCCTCCTGGAGAGGTAAGAGTTCAAAATACTTTTCAGATAAGTATTTTGGTGGTAAGCTGCACCTTTGTCACAGCATTGGAACCCTATGTCTGAGACCACTGTCTCTAACCCCTGCTTGGGTCACAGTTGTCAAGCACTTAGTGCCATAAGAGATAACTGAGGTGTCTAACAACTGCACCCAGATACACACACACACACACACACACACACACACACACACACACACACACTGGTATCAATGTTTTACGAGATGAAAAACATCTACAAATAGATGCACTGATAAATGGATACACTGTGCCTCAAACAGAGGAAAAAGATAAAAGAATTAAAGAAAAAAACGAAAAGTGCTCGGAGATGCCTGAATTTCCTTAAGTTTAACTAGTTTTCAACAGTTCAGTTCAATAAATTTTAACTAAGCACCTACTGTGTTCAAGTACAATTTTAGGAGCTGGGAATAAAAGTTGGAGGTAAACCCTACTATGATGGTGTTTACAAATGTAATGAGGTGGCAGTTATACAATTTAGGATGATATGGATAAGTTAGGTATTAATGCTTTGGCTAAAGGGTGCCATCAATGCTCAAAGAATGGCCAGTTTACTCCTCCTTGTATTCCCAGGGGCCTTCCTGAAGGAGCCCCCCACAGGTGAGCAGGAATCAATTGGAATGCAGACAACGGGGTGTGGGGAAGGCTCCCCTGCTAGGCTGCTGGCTGCATATACCAAATCCTATCACTCCTTCTTGGTTACAAAAAGAAGTTCATTTTTATTCAGGGTGACATTTAGTCTGACTCACAATACACTTGCTGGAATTTCCTACAGCCCTGGTGATCACGTGACACATTCTAGGCGTAGGAGAGGAAGTGGAAGCCACGGTAGCACTTCTAGGAAAGCCATGGGCTCACATTTGGCTTTGGCTTTGGCTTCTTTGCCCCCTCCCCTTTGTGGCCCGAAATACAGATGAGAAGCTCAAAGGTATGACTATCATTTTGGGGAGCATGAGGAGTGCTAAGATGGAACAAGTCTGGTCTCTTGGAGCCATCAACTTGGACTGCCTACTTCCAGTCTTCCTGTTGTTAAGAAGAGTAACTTCCTTTCTAGTTCAGTCCCTGGAGTGAAGATGCATCCAGATGTATGTGAACAGAAACCCATCTCATGTATGTTGCCAACGTTATTTATGCATTACAAATAAAGTACTTATTTATTTTGTTCGCTTGCATATTCTGGGGAAGGCCCCAAATCTTAGAAAATGCTAAAGTAAACTCTGAATCCTTCCCTTTTATCAAAACAGAGTATTAAGACTGCCCTGACACTTTTTAAAAATGCTATTATAATTAAATAGCAAACACTATTAACATCCATGTTACCAGAAAGTTTAAATATACTTAATCAAGAGCTAATAAAACAAGACTACAATGGCGAGCAAGATTTGCAGTTAGTTTCCTCAAAAAAAAATTATTTTTCACATGAATACATAACCCCAGGGTTTAAACAAAATTTGTGCCTCTCCCGTCCTCCAGAAACAAAACTATTAAAGTGTCACACACCAATCACACAGACGACACACGAGCACACGCGTCCTTTCATTGCTTCCTTACACACCACACCACCAGTAGTCCCAAGCACAGATGTTGCTTTGCTCTCCGTTTGTTACATAAATAGAGACTGAGAACTACTGTGGGTAAGAAACCATGCAAGAGTTTTAAAATCTGTTTCTTTATTACGCCAGTAATGGTAACAGCCAGCTACTCCTTGAAAATAGAATAAACAGCAAGAAGCGCTCAGGCAGAGGACAATGCTGATGTGGTTGTGGCTGTAGGGACAGAGCACTGAGCATTCTTTCAGCTATAAAAGCATCAGGCCGTTGTCCTGGGACTTCCCTACCAGCTCTACCAGGGTCCTCTTCAGCTGAGTGGGCTGGGAACAGCCCAGAGAATTGGAATGGGCAGGCTCCATTCCTGGCTTGTGCCCTCATTGGCTGTCCCCAACAGATAATCACACTTGCTCCTCCATCTGTACCATCAGGGGTCTGACCTGCAGTGGAGATTCAGAGACTCGGCGGGTTTGGTACACCGATAAAATTCAACTTGAAAATAAAAAACGGAGGTTCGAGGAGACAACAAAATGGCAGTGTGAGAGGGACCTCTGAAAAACTCCTCTGAAGATTACAATTAATAAACACCTACATGTCAACCAAGGGTCCTCCATACAACGCACAATCACAGGTAAGAAACCCACTCGTGGCATTAGGATACCTGCAGGCAGGCAGAGGATTAAACAAAGGAGAAATAAAAAGAAGAGCAGGGACGCAGCTGCGCGGTACCCACTTGGAACTCTACTGCTGCAGGAAGGAGGAGGAAGAAGGCTGCAGGAGAGCGCTCCAGGCCTCACTCAGTCCGTGGGGCAGAGGAAAGGGGGTATAGAGGCGGGGTGTGAGATACTGCACCCACCTCACTTTGGCCCCAAGAGATGCAGACCAGTCCCCAAAATGCAGTGGCCAGACTTCACTCTGGTTCCCAGAGGAGGGGGAGTGACTGGGCAGTGAGGAGCCGCAGTGCGAACACTCGGGCCGCCAGAAAGGAGAAGGGGAGAGCAGGGTGTGCATACATTTCTTGGCCCACAACCAGTACGATCTGAAAGACCAGCATACAGGACTAACCCCAAGGATCAGGGCAGAAGCCCCGCATGGGGCAAACCCAGAACAGAAAGGGGCAATCACGCCCAAACTCCCTGCATGACCCCTGGAGCCACAGGAAGAAAAAGAAGCCACAAATGTTCCTCCCCCATAGACCTCTGCCCTCCCAGTATCAGCAGTGAATACCAAAGAAACTGCAGCAGTGAGGGTCCATAAAGGTTGCGAAAATGAGAAACCAGACAAAGAGAGCTCAAATTAAAGAGATGGGGACAGATGACCTATCAGAAAAAAAGTTCAAAGTAATGATTATAAAAACGCTTAAGGAACTGAATGATAATTTCAATGGAGAGATAGCAAGCATTAAAGAAGACTTACACCATTATAAAGGACCACAGAGAGATAATGACTACATTAACTGAAATGAAGAACGGAATAAAAGTCACCAAACTAGATAAAATAGAAGCACAAAGCAGTGATTTGCAAGAAAAGCCAGAAAACACCCATTTAGAACAGATAAATATGAGAACGGTTTGAGATTCCTCTGGGACAATTTTAAGTGGAAGAATATCAGAATCATAGCTATACCAGAAGGGACACAGGAAAAAGAAGAGATCAAGAAATTATTTAAAGAAATAATAACTGAAAATATACCTAACCTGGTGAAGGAAATAGACATACAAGTCCAAGGTGCACAGAGAATCCCAAACATGATGATCCCAAACAAAACCCATCATA
This sequence comes from Lyroderma lyra, assembly GCA_004026885.1. Lineage (NCBI taxonomy): Eukaryota > Metazoa > Chordata > Mammalia > Chiroptera > Megadermatidae > Lyroderma > Lyroderma lyra. The sequence continues at coordinate 146,640 of PVJL010001389.1, read as the reverse complement.
ATTAAAGTGGCAAAAGTTAAAGAAAAAGAGAAAATTCTAAAAACAGCAAGAGAAATGCAAGTAGTAACTTATAAAGGGACACCCATTTGACTCTCAGCTGATTTCTCACCAGAAACTTTACAGGCCAGAAGCGGTAGGCAAAAAATATTCAAGGTGATGAAAACCAAGGATCTGCATCCAAAAGTAATGTATCCAGCAAGGCTAGCATTCAGAATTGAAGGACAGATAAAGACCTTCTCAGACAAGAAAAAGCTAAAGAAATTTATCTCCACCAAACCAGCACTACACAGAATGTCAGAGGGACTTCTTTAAGATGGGAGGAGGGATGGCACAGTGGGTAAAATAAGGGAAAGGGATGGAGAAATTTGGTTTGATTGTTAACATACAACTGAAAGCAAAGAAACAAAACTCATGGACACAGTCAATAATTTACCAGTTAGCTGAGGGTAAGTGGGGAGGCGGGGAGGGGGAAAAGGGACAGGGCCACAAATATATGACTCTGGGTGATGAACACATAATACAACACAGAGAAGATATAATGTAGAATTAAACACCTGGGACCTATGTAATTTTTACTAATCAATGTCACCCCATAAATTTAATAAAAAACAAAAAGTATTAAAAAACAATGAGAAAAAAACCAAAAAAATACACTGAGATTCAACAAAACTTTGCCAATGTTGTGTTCTTCTCTGAAAGGACATACAAATAAAGCAAAAACAAAAGCCAAAGCCAAAATAGACATAATGTTCCCAGCCTTTGTCCTTTTGTGACAAAAGACTCTGTTCTGCCAATTTTGGAAATGTGGGACCGTCCTCCAAACCTCTTAATATCCCTCTAATAATTTAATCTTTCATTTATTTATACTTTTTCTGTGTTTGAAATCTTTTTTCCACTTGATCTTTCAGGCCAGTAGTTCACCCCCAAGACTGCTTATATCCCATAGGTTCATGATCTTTCTGGGGACATAGATCCATTCAGCAGTCTACTGAAATGTTATGTACCCTTTCCCAAAATAATACTTTTAAATGAATAAAGTGAAATAAATAAGATTACAGAGAAAACCAATTATATTTAAATACCAATATCAAAATACTAAAATACACAAACTCATGATATAACAATATATATTCTACTTTATTACAACATCAAATATCAAGCTCTAGTGGTGATAGTAATGATTGTAATTTCAAGCAGCGATGAGCATAAATATTTCAAGATATCTATAATACCTCTGTTATATGCAAATATTTTTTATTTCTGTTGATGACAAAGTCACAGGTATTACTAACACACTTGTGGTTTCATTAAAAACTCATAAAAATAAAAATGTATTTTTCTTCCAAATTAAATTTATGTTCTATAATTTAGAAATAGAAAATTCCCACCCTATCCTAACACCACTACTTGACTTTTTTATAGTCCATTTCATTACCCACTGTACTGCATATTTGAAAATATATGTGATTGAAGTGTCATTTTGGCATAGGGGCAAATGTCAGTAAGAAAGGAAGTCATCTTCTCATGTGGTCCCCCTGCTGTCCCATAGCCCTCTGTCCAGTGACAATCACTGCTAGCAGCTTCTTGGGTATTTCTGCCATTTAATGAATGTCTCATTAAATTTTAAATAAGCATTTTGTTTAAATTATAGAAAACTTTCTTTTGCAAGGAAATTATACCTTTTTCTTTTTAGAACTGTTATATGTCTCTTCCATCATTCTATTTGACCAGTACTACTTACCTTTTGCTTATTATTCTCTGGTGGCTGGGTCCCTTTACCTTGGCTTCCATGGCTTATTTATTACTTTATTTACCCTCAATTCAGGTGACGCTATTAGGACACTTCGAACAGCAGCTACTCCATGAGCCTTGGGGCGGGTCCAGCCAGCCAGCTGTCTGTCCTCTGCTGAGGTCCCCAAGTAGACCTCTCAACACTTCCCCAGCCTCCTCAGTAGCAAAAGGGAGTGTTCTGATGAGAAGAAAACAGTTTCCCTCTGAAACCCCACTGGGAGCACTTTCAGGGCAGCCCTAAGACAAAATAGAAACCACACACACACACACACATACACACACACAGAGCCGACTTCTGCCATCCAATCATAACATAAAATAAAGGACAATCTTCCAAAATAGGAAAATTAAAACCTCGTAATAAAAGGGCAAATCTTCCCAAGAAAAGGCAGTTGGTATATCACTGTCATACAAATATAATAACATGCAGAGAAGGAGAGGACGGAGGAGAAGCAAATACTAAAGAAACAATAAATGAAGCTTTCCCCACTGTGAAGAAACACTTCAGTTGGCAGGTTGAAAGAGCTTGTCCAGTTCCAAGTTAAGAATGATTATAAAGGATTGATTAAATGATTTAAAAGGATTATTTTCTTCTTAATACAGTCTCCTGACTTTTTCTAAAAGTTGTGAACTCAAAAAAAATATTTTTTCAATATTTACCCTTTTTTGTCTTGTCTTATATTTTCTTGAACCTCCAAAAGTCTGTTAAAAAGTGGTAATTAGATTATTTTTTATTTTGATGAAGTATTTTGAAAGCTTCTCAAGAAAAGTAACAAGTTACCTATAAAGGAAAGAGAACTAGACTGGCATTTAGGCTTCATCTGCACATTACTGAGAGAAGAAATTCTGTCCCCATACAATGTATCATTCAACTCTCAAAGTAAAAGGAAATATTGAAGGTATTTTAATAACCACAACAGTAATGGTATTGTTAATATTTATACAGCACTCTTATTCAATGCTAGGTTCTAGTCTAAGTTCATTTATTGTGATAGTTTATCTATAAAAGTGTCTGCAATTAATTCCTCAATTAATTCCTTCTCTCCCTCCCCATTCATACCATTCCTCCTATACCATTTTTCTGCCTCTTGGAGACCTAAGTTCTCATGTAAGGAATCCAGAATACTCCGATGGAGAGAGAGGCCACACGGAGGAGAAACGAGGCATGTGAGTGAGCCACCCGTTGGACATCAGCCCAGTTCAGATGATTTCGGCCCCTGCTGCTATCTGACTTCAGCCACACAAGAGCGCCTGGACAAGAATTGCCCAGCTAAGCCCAACCAACCCACAGAACCGTGGGAATACTAGTAAACTGTTGTTTACATTGTCATTTAATGGTAGTGTTTTACATAGCATCATAGATAACCAGAATGCTTATAGTAATTCATTCAATGGGTACAATATTCATATAACATAGCTATTATTGGTACCCCCTATTTTATGAATAAGGAGACTGAGGCTCAGAGAAGTTAATGTTCCCAAGATTCTACAGCTAGAAAGAAAATCCTGGAGAAATGCAAAGATTCAGAAATAAATAAACCCCATGCTTCTTATGTAAAAAGAGACTCTAATGCAACAAAAATGAGCCAGAGCGACTTCAAGATAGAGGAAAAGGGAAAAGGGAAAAAATGGTGATGAGAAGGTATCTTGTAAATGTATTGTGAAATCTAAATGGCTAATGATACCACGACTGAGAACGTGTAAATGAAACTTTAAAGATTTCTGAAATAGGAGACAAACTACCAGGATATGATAATATTAAAGAATGAAAGAAAACTAGGAGCTGGGAAGAAGCAAGGCTGCAGGCAAAAGGGGGGGAAAAGAAGTAAAAGCATTCTAAAGGTCTTGGCATGAGTTTCTGTAAGATATAAATGAAGAAAAGGAACTCAACACATAGAAAATCGAATAGACCAATTACCACAGGGGAAATTGGGAAAATGGTTAAAGTCCTCCATTAACAAACAGCAGAAACAGATGGTTTTATAGTGAATTCCATATGACTTATAAAGAATAGAAATATCTTATTTAAATTATTCAAGATTATAGAAACATAAACAAAGCCTTAAAACCACAACTGATAAAGGTAATACAATAAAAGAAAACCACAGCGTAATCTCACTTACAAATGAATACTGCCCATGATCGAGAGGAGTTTCCTCCAGAAAGGCAGTTTCCATACCAACAAACCCATTAACATCATTCATGACAGCAACAAATGCATGGAGCAAAAGTGGTTGGTTACATCAATAGGCTCTAAAAACGCATTTGGTAAAATTCAACAGCCATTTTTAATAAAACGCCAAGTGAAATAGAAATCTCTCGAATGTGAAAATACCTATTTTTTGAAAATCAATTGCAAATATCATTCTAAACAATCAATCGTCAGGAATAAGATGGCATGCCTGCTATTATCATTACAATCCCACAGTGAATTTAAAAAGAGCAAATAGTTAATATACATAGAGTAAATGAAAGACATAAAATTTTCCTTTTTAAATGCTAGTGTTGTGTTTATATACCTAGAAATTCCAACTCCAGTTTAAAAGTAGGAACTACTAGATCCAATGAAGCTGTTTGATCGGGTGGCTGGAAAAAGAGAGCTTTTCTCCACATTTGCAACAAAAATTTAAAAAAATATAATACATTTTAATGGCATCAAAAATGAAAAGAAAATTATATAAATTCAAATTTTTATGTACATTTAATACAATGTCAATTTGAATCCTAAAAGATTTTAAGTGTTTATAATACATCTTTAGGCAAGAATAAATGTCTAAAAATTGGAAAGAAATTTTTGAAAAAGAATAATGAAGAACTATAGAAATGATCCCTGAATGTATAGACAGATGCAAGTTGACTTTGCTTACAGGTGAAATCCAAAGAAGAAAATAAACAAGTGGGACAGGACCAGAGTCATAGGTATAGGAAACGTTTGGTTTGTTGTCAGATGGGAGGAGGGGTGGGGAGGGGTGAAATTAGGGGAAGGGATTGGGGAAGTTCAGTTTGGTGGTTACAGAGTCATAGTTATGGGGATACAGGGTATAACGTGGGAATATAGTCAATCATGTTGCAATAACCATGGGTGGCGTCAGATGGTACTAGATTTGTTGGGGTGATGGGAGGAGGTGGGAGGGGTGGGTGAAAAAGGAGAAGAAATCGAACAGTGCAAATCCATAGGCACAGAGCAGGCACAGGGATGTAAGGTACAGCATAGGGCATACAGTCAATAACACTTTAATAACCATAATATATATGGTGTCAGATGGGAACCAGATGTATCAGAATGAGGATCTTGTAAGTTATATAAATGTCTCATCACTATGCTGAAACCCATATAATATTGTATGTCAAATGTAATTGAAAAATAAAAATAAATGAGAGAAAAAAAGAATAATGAGGGATGGGCCATTAGATCCATTAGAATCAAAACACAATATGAGGAGAAACAAGACAACAGACTGAGGAGTCTAGAAATGAATCCTAGCATCATTTCTGGAGTAAACCCCATTTGATATTCATAGACTAGAAGCTTCCATATGACAGCGCGAGCACTGGGATCCACTGCGGAGAGGACAGCTTATTGGTGAATGGCACATGCACAACTGACTACACATATAGAAAAAGAGAAGTAGGTGGGGCTCCCACCCCCTCTCCTATTAAGTCAGTAAAGAGGATGAGTTAGCACTACGCCATCCCAAGTAGGGAAGTCCATGACCTGCTGAGCAAGGAAAGTAAGAGTCAGGAAATAGGTTACAATAATGTCCCTGTTTTGGGAATGTCTTGTTCACCATTCTGAATTGTAGATAATGGATCCTGAGCACATGGCTAACACTGCTTTGGAAGATGCCTTGTTGTACAAAACAAAACGTAGCAACATACACCCACAGGTGTCGTTACAAACACAGTGAGAAATGTGGAGCTACCTAAACGAGGCTGTTGAACCCTGGCTGACAATGGAGAAGGGCAGCCGTGGATGTGAAGGGAGGGGAAGAACCAACAGTATAATTTTTAAAAGGTACCCACAATAGATACAGAATGTATGATGTGATCTAATTTGTGATAAATTATTTACACACACACACACACACACACACACGCGGTGTGTATGGGGGGAGAGAGATGAAGAGGATGACCATCAAAATGTTATTCATGGTTATCACAGATGCATGAATTTCAGACGATTTTAACTTTATATAACCAGGAAAAAATAAGTTTCATTATCAAACAAGGGTTCAAAATTATGAAATACAAATGCGTGGGTACAAATTTAGTTTTAAAATACATTTTAAATGAATGCCAAGTCAGAGGGTTTCCATGGTCTTTTTTGTGAAATTTAAATAAGGTTGAGAACAAAGCCTGGCACACAGACTGATGATCACCACTATTATCATTATTCCGGAAGTTTAGAGGTCATCTGTGGACAACTCTAACAGTATAACCCCAGGGACCCAGTGAGAAAAGAAGCTCATAGAATTACTAATAATAACACCCCTGGGTCTGCAGCCTGCTAGCTGCCAGCACCGTCACTGAGAGCTGGACCGTGCTTGGCCCCTCTCCTTCCTGGTGAGGATCTCAAGCCACCTTCATGCAGAAGGAAAAGAATACTGGCTGATTTCCTCAATACAACTGCAGAGTAAGAAGAGATGACATCATTGCCAATGAACAGCTGAAGCGAAAACCTTTGCTTTTGACTTTCCATACAGAAGGTCTTAAGTACACTTGTCATCCTGATAGAAACGTGACAGTATAAAGTAATTACCACACTTTTTATTCCAGATTGTGAAGCCACACGATTTGTAAGCAGGCTTTGGGTAATATCTCTCTGCCACCAGCGTCAGGTCTGGGGAAGGCTTCCCAGTCTCGTTGGGCACCTGAATACTCCAAACTCACCACAAAGGAAAAAGCAAATCATCCTGCTACTGCAGAATCTTTAGCAGTCAGCGCTTCAAAGCCCCAGGAGCTAATAGATGGTAATAGATTCCAGAAGAATTTAGAAATCCCTGTGGTTAAAATACTTTTTAAAATGTATCCAGTCTTTCTAGCTGAGGAAAGCTAATCTCATCTTCTCTCACGGTACAGTGCAACCCAGATCCCTTAATCTCCCTCAGATTTGTGCATAATACCCTCTGATGTTCAAGTAATGCTGTGTCCAAAAAAGCAGCTCCCCAGTGCACCCCGGGGTCTGTAGCCTGCCAGCTGCCCGCACAGTCAGTGAGAGCAGAACCACACGGCTCAGCTCCATCCTGGTGAGGCTACCCTTCTAACCTGCTGTCCTCCAGGCCCACCCACTAACTAGGTGGGACTTAATTCTTGGTAACCTGGGTATTTAGCAATGTCTAGTGTCCTGACAGAGCCACGATGAGGCTATTTATTTTCAAAATGTATGCTTCCATAGTTGTGAGGAGGAAATACTCTTACCTTCACACAGGGCAGAGCTTTGCCTTCATCTGCTTGCCATGGCCACATGTGACCAGACTGACTTCACTAGCCTCACTGGTGAAAATGCTAGAAATACAAGAATGGGTTTTTAATGAAAACTCGTCAAGCTAAATCAGTCCTCAAAATACTTCTGATGGCATGTATTTAAATGTAACGCTGAAAAGCTATGGACTCATAAATGTATTCAGAACTCTGATTATAATTACCATGAAAGGGGTCTTTTATAGTTATCACTGAATCATCCTAACTTTTTTTTTTTTTTTTTTTTTTGCTTTTTGGTATGTGGGTAGCTCCCTGACTGGGAATCGAACCCAGGCCGCAGCGCTGACAGCACCAGTGCCGAAGCCTTAAGCCACTACACCATCAGGGAACTCCCTGAATCATCCTAACTTTGAAAGTAAGGAAAGACTTCTGCGGGCTCCGCCTGAATCAGGTCGGTATATGGAAAGAACACAGACCATATACTTTTTTGTCATGCACCTGAGCCAATGCACAAGGATTATCCTTCCTCGTGTGGCCCCACATAAAGCAATTTTCTTTCAATGGACAGGGAGTTTTCCCTTGGGGTCAAATTTAGACCTAAAGAATTTCAAAAGAATAGGTATTCAGTACCTTTGCAGTACAGCCTCAAAAAAATAGATGACATAACCCCTCTGTGTGGCAGCATCCTGCTTATGCAAATGGGGAAAATACTCACTACTACGGATCTCAGCTTCCCTCTTCCTCGTGGGGACTGAAAATTACCACATCAATTTCCAAGGAGTTGAGAGAAAAGCTGAGACACCTGAGCATTCACAAATTCCACCCTCCTCTTACTTTCAGTCCAAATGACCTACTGGAAATTGCTTTCTACAATCACATAGACGGTGCCTTTACACCCACACACTGTGGCCTGCCTGTCCTAGAGTGAGCTCTTCACTCTTCCTCTGTAAGTTCTAACCTCTCTGATATCACACCTTTTGCTATGGACTGAATTGTGTCCCTCACAAATTTTTATGTTAAAGCTCTCACTCCACAATGGGATGGGATTTGGAGATGAGGCCTTTGGGAAGTAATTAGGTTTAGAAGAGGTCATGAGGGTAGGGCTCTCTGATGGGATTAGTGTCCTTACAAGGAGAGACACCACTTGCTCTCCTCTCTCCCATGTGAGCACACAGCAAGAAGGTAGCCACCTACAAGCTAGGAAGAGAGCCCTTATCAAGACCAAAACGAGTTGGCATCTTGATCTTGGACTTCCCAGCCACAAGGACTCTGAGAAATAAATTTCAGTCATTTACGTTATCCAGTCTGGTATTTTGTTTGACAGTAGGAGCTGACTAAAATGTCCTCCTTCTGGGGTTTCCCTCTGGTCAGATCCCTGACTCCTGCCAGCAAAAAACTCATCCTAAGGCACACTCCTTGTTTGCTACTTCTCCACGAACAAGTCAGGGTATTTACAACCACATTTCCCTCTATTCAATCTACCTTCTCTTCTTTCGGAAAGATTCTTTCTTAACTACAATACCTCTTCCTCCCACTTTGAAAGTGTAACATGTCATGGGCAGACAACACAGGGTCATATGTAGCTTGTCATACACTCTTGAGTGGCCTCTGAGAGTCATTACTGTGAAATAAGGATTAAATATCCACCCTAATAAGGATCAAATTAAATAATGTACCTGGAAACATTTTATAAGTTGTGAAGGGCCATATAAATGTCAAGTATAACTGTACTATCCAGCTTCCTTGCATGGAATGCATCCTCAATACAAAGAGCCAGTAACAGCCCCAGAAACAAAATAAATTAAAAACAACCAAACACAGAAGCATATGAAGATCCATAGTAGTCCATGCCATCCCCTAAGTCAAGTTACTTTAGGGCAAGGAGTTTTCTCCACAGTCTGAAAAAAATTAAGGGTTTAGAATGAGAGAAAGCTCAAAGGCAGTTTTAAGACATTTCTATACCAAACAGATACTAATTCAGGGATGCTAAATAACAGCTTCCCCCACTAAACTATGAGATTCTCAGGGACCAAGTTTTATTCACCTTTAAAACTCCAGAGTCCATTTCAGTTCCTGGGACACAGCAAAAAAGAATCGATCAATCATTCAAAGAGCAAATAGGGTGTCACACTCAAGAGAATGCTAGAAAGTGTTTCTTCCTGCTGACAATGAGTTACCACTGACCACTGGAGGATTCTTCTTTGTAAATAAATCACAGTGGAAAGGTTTGGTTTTGAAGTCAGATGGACCTACACAATGACACTGATTCTGCCACTCACCTTGAGCACATCTCAATTCTGTCACCTGTAATACAGGGAAACTGTACAGGTTTGTTGCGAACGTTAGAGGAAACGCACATACAGTATTTAGAGCACTGTCCAATGCAGGGTATGTGCTCAATAAATGAGGTTGTCATTATTGATGAGTATCTCCAAAGAGGAGTCTACATATAAATCTACTTACAACCACTACATCATGTCACAACCTGTTCCTCTTTTATAGACTACATCTATCAATACTTCCATTTAATTACTGTCTACACTATTCTGTGGCTTAATGAATTGTAATATTTTGTGCTCGACATCAACAATCCATAATACTTAGAAGAAGATAGAATTGGCTGTCATAAGGTCTTGGATCCTCAGATTAAAAACCTGAGCTAGAATATGTACCCTGATGGCTTGGTCTTGGGCCAAGCAGTAGGGACACAACCTACATGGCTGTGGGGATGGGCACTGCTTTGATAATTTCTAGTAGCAATGTCCTAAGGACTTTTCCAGAAAGTAAAAACAATAGGCTGTCTCTAAGTAGGGCAGGGGGCCACGAAGCAAGGTTAAGAATGAGCTAACATGAAAGTCTGAAATGCAATGGAACAACAGGAAGTGCTGGATAAGTAGAAGGAAAAGAGGACAAGTTAGCCTCCCTAAATTTCCTAAAGCACTGAGAAGCAGCCAGCACGGAGCTTCACAGCCACAACATGTGTGTGGGTCTCCACTGAGGAACAAGGGTATCCCCTCCTTTCCAAAGAATGGACAAGAGACTATTCAAAATAAAGGCAAAGTAAGGTGCTGAGAGTAAGAGGTCAGAAAGCCAGATTAAACAGTGCAGCTACAAAGTTTGATTTTCAAAATTGGCCATAGCTTCTTTCATATAAAGGTTCAAAACATGAGTGAATGATCTGAATAGACTATCTCCTGACAAGAAATTCAAAGCAAAATTACAATCAATCGCATTTAATTAACCAGCAGCATATTATGTTTTTGAAAGTGTTTCTGCATATGTAATTCTCTTTGGGAAAATGCTAGGAGGTTAAATGCTAAATGGTCAAGAGCCAGGAATAGACAGGGGTTTCACTAATGTGATCCCCAGAAAGCAAGCCACCATGCTAGTCATGCAAATGCCCCAGTCCAGCACTGAAGTGTATCCCCTGCACTGCAGCCTCAGAAAGGGGGCTTGTGGCTCCTGCTCTGACAGGACTCAGGCAGCTGGGAGCAGGGGAGGGACGAAATGGAAACATGAGGTGCATCCACCTCCACTCCAGGCCTGGCTCAGGGAGAGATCAACTTTGCATTGAACAAAAGACTCTCCAGACCAAAAATAAAGACACCAAACCAAAGCCCTATTGCAGTGACAGGTCAGAACCCTTAATCCAGGTGACCTTTGCTGCTGTACAAACGCAGCCATTGTGATGAAAATATGCTTGGATTCAGTGTGTAAACCAAGAAGCAGACAAGCACAGATGTTCCCGGGGGCCATTCATTAATGCATGGGGCCATTTTGGCTTCTCTGTTTCTAATTTTTGTATTTCTTTAATTTGGTTCTCATCCTCTAAATGCATAACTTGGTCATTCTCCCTGACACCCACTGCATACATAGTTGAGACTAGAACATTTTTATGTCTTAAGATTTTAACTTCTTCGAGTGTTTTGATTGAAGTAAACCCAGGAGAGCATTAACAAATCAACCCACAGAGACAGGGTACACTCCCCCACACCCCGTATAACTGGCCTGGTCTCCCTTAGGTATACACAGGACAGTGTTTCTCCATGAAAGAGCTTCCTAGGAAAGGCTTAGGGAGATTGTTATCAGAATGGAAGTTAAGAAAATTGATCGATCAAATGTCACAAAGCAACTCCAGTTCCATAAGTCTTTAAAAGCTAAGGCTTAGGGCATTTTTTTTTTTTTACCTCCCAGCCACTCTCCCCACCCCCTAATATCATGGCATAATCGACCTCAAGTCCTTTGCTGTAACTTGATCTGGCAATGGCCACTGTAAAGTTTAACAAAGCGTACAGTACAGTACTAACCCATTCTGTTGGACAAGGAACTACCCCAGTCCTCCCAGGAAAGGCAAGAGATAATGTGCCCAGCACAAGGAAGGGTTAATTAAGTTCACCAGGTTGTTGAGCATTTTTAATCTTCCTTTTAATAAAAGTCATAGTACCATTAACTTGAACGTTATTGAAAACAGGTTTTGTTGAGCAGCTCATAAAATAACAACATAAAAAAGGAGAAAAGGTATTTGACTTCAGTGAAGTTAAGAATATGTGAAGAACAGATTTCACATGCAGCTAATCATTTTATAAAAAGAAGCCCAAGCATTCAGGCAAGAATTATAGGACTCTCCCTCCCTCCTTCCATCACACCCTTGAATCTTCCACCTCCTCACCCCTCACTCCTGCTTTTGAGTTGTGAAAATTCCACGGGCATCAAACAATTCCCAGATGCATTCTCCTGACACGCCAATTCTGCATGGGGACTTCCTTATGTGTGGCTTTCCTTCATTTGGGAAGATGGAGCCCAGTCCTTCCCAGCCTTCTCTTAACTACCCTCAATTGCAGAGTAGAGCAAATGCCTGTTCAAGGGAGCTTGAGGTTCGGCCCAAAGGAGAAAACAGAAATTCCCTGGATGCCTCATGTTTTATATGTTTTAAGTCTTGATTGCATTCTACACCATATTTATGTTTTCAGATAAAACAGTATGTTTTCTGAATTCATGTGGAATGAAAGCTTTGGGAAACTGCACCAGGTTAACCCTCTGTGCATTGTGTCAATTCACACTACCCTCTATTTCCACAGCAAGCCACTCCTTTAATCCCCGTTGTTTTTATAGATCAGCTTTAGAAAAAACTAAGGCGAGAAAAAGGTAGTACAACATGTTATTTCTTTAAATGAAACTGAAGTCATTTTTTAGGAACCTTTAGGAGAAAGAGAGAATCTCCGTTTTACTCCTTTCCCTGATTTCCTCTCCATCCTCCCTTCACACTCTAGTGGGATGTAGTACAGTGGATGCAGTAGCTAGAAGTTTTGCTACATTTCCCCTGCCTCTTCTCTGGCAAACAACACCCTGGACCAAGTAGGAATCCTATCCCAAGGAGTTTAGGATAGTTAATTCCCCCAGCACTCGTACAGGGGTGGCACCTGACCCAGATCCCGATGGAATACGTATCTCTTTAGTTTCAAAGACTGGTTCAGGAAAAGGCACGTCAATCCCTTCAAATCAAAGGCTACTAGAGAACTTCCAGGCACTTTTGCCTAAAACACACACACACACACACACACACACACACACACACTCTCTCTCTCACACACACACACATATACATACAAATACATACATAACAGCTGTCCAGAAAAAATCCAGCCATAAATGCCTCGCTTTTCCATATTACATGGCTGGATACTTTCCAGACAGCCCTCTTGTGCTCTGAAGTCAGTGGCCCTTTTTGTTAACATGTGAAGAAGGCTTCTTAAGAATCAAGGCAATTTATATAAAAGAGGCACTGAATGAAAATCTAGAGGAAGGATGGCACACAGACCCGTGGAGAGAAAGGCACAAAGGGATATTTATAAAGGGAGAGAGTACACATAAGCCATAAAGAGTTAGAGAGAACAGAGTCCTGATGAAACCACTTTAACCACTAGATTCCACTGTATATGAAACCAGATTACCTCTCAAACCTCCCACTTATGTCAAATGAAAAAAATTCTCTTTTGGCATAAAGCAGTTTAAATTAGGTCCAGTCATTTATAAATGAATACCTTCCAAAATAAAAACATGAACATGTGACTCTCAACTTCAAATCCTTCAATGCTCCTTATCAAATATTTAGAGGGAATCCAAAATCCGTAGTGGAGCATCAAGGTCGTCTGCAATCTAGACCCCATCTTCCATGGGTCAAGGGTAACTCATGGATGAGCACTGGTTTGGTGCACTACATGCAAAGACGATTGGGAAGACGCTCCAAGTTTTGAAAAAGGGTTATCTTCTCATTTTCTCAATTTATTTCATTGTTTATAGCACCACATTCTCTCATTTACCCACTATTCCCTATTTCCCTTACTGTGAAGGTCTCATCCTCATTATCTGCTTAGTAAATGCCCATCCTTCTATCTCAACTCAAGCAGGCTCCCCCCTGAGAACTTTCCCCCAGTCTTTCCCCCTGAGCCGTTCACTTTTTTCTGGCTTCCTTTAATGTAGGCTGGCCAGAAGTCCTGTTTTAAACAGGACAGAAAACAATGGTACCATCCCATTTAAAACAGTATGTATGGTCAGCCCAGTCTCACTGGGCTAAATTCAAGGTATCGATAGGCTGATTATACATACTGTTTGAAACAGGACAGTACTGCTGTCCTGTCCCGTCTAAAACAGGACATCTGGTCGGCCTACTGTTAGTGCCACTCTCAGGGCGTGCAGTGCCACAGCTATTGTCGCAGGCCTGCCTCCACACCCAGCCAGGAGGTCCTCCATCCTGTGACCTCTCCTATTTATTATCTTTGCATCCCTGGCACCTAACGTAGTGCCTCCCATGTCGTAAATCTTATGTGAATATTTATTAAATCAATAATAGAATGAATCAGTGAAATTAACCTACACCAGTCAGTGCTATGTAAATAAAAGGCAAGGTCAGAAAGGGAATGGAATTATTAATAGATTCCAGTTTGCTTCCTTCTACCGGCAACCCAACCAGTGATTGCAATGACTCAAATGGATTTGGCCTGAGAGAGAAGCCTGAGGAGGATTCAACACACAGGACCAGAAGTATGCCAACATTTTCTTTTCTCCCCTACTCTCAACACTCAATGCCAGTGTCTGCCCCTGACCCTGCTCATTTCAAACAAACATTTTGTTCAAATGTGTATATGGAAACTGAGAGCTAATACAAAAATAGAGAATCTCAAACTAAGGAAGGAGTTGGCCTTCCGGAAGAGCACCTCAATGTTGCTGGTGGGACAGTGCCATGCTGGGTGCACTGAGATTTTTCCATTTGGCCTCATCCATCACCCCTGCAGTCCCCAGCATTTCCAGGAAACACATGGCCCTGCAGTTATGATGGGTAATGGGGCAGAGTGCTGTGTTTTCAAAACTGGGGAGCAGGATGGCTAGTGGATGAGCCATCATTTTCATGACTACATGCAAAGGTGACTGGAAGAGATTCCAAGTCTTGATAAACATATCTTCCCATGGTCTCAATTTATTTCATTGTTTATATTCAACAGGTAGCCAATATGCACGAGGATTGCATTTGGCCATCTGCTGTTTGGCTGCAAAATGCCACACAGAGAAAGGACATTAGTTTTGGCCTACTAGAACCTCCCATTCAGTGATGACTACAGTGTACCTTGTATCCATCCTCTCCCTTTTCAGAAATTCCATTAGCCTTCAGGTTTGTTCTAAAATGCCTATTTTCTGAGTCATTGCTCTTTGCTAAATGAGAAAGCCTGGTTCTTCGCTGCCAGTATCCTCCTGCACGAACTGCCTCCTGTTTTCAGCAGGTGGGAATGTGTGTGTAAGCAAGGCCTGCAGTTTCCAGTGGGGAAGCAGGTATTCCAATCCCCACTCTGAGTCTGATAAAAGACCCGTTTCTCCCCTGAAGACTACACACTGCAATCAGGACTGTTTTGGAGAGAACAGTTTCTAGCAGCTAAAGGCAAGAGAATGGGATCCGTCAGAAGCAGAAAATCAGGACCTTCTGTGTCCATTAGCATTATTATAATTTAAAGCACATGCTACTTGAGAAATTTCAAAACCATTTTACAAAGAGGGGCAAATTCCTAGGCAGCTGTGATGGAAGCAAAAACTGTAAATCTAGTGCAGTCGGAAACAAAACTATTACCCAGCTGTTACTGTTCTGAAGATTCTCCTTTCCTTATAATTATAACTAAGTTCGGGTTAGTCCTCATTCTTCAGGAAGGGGTAACTTCCCCCACACACTGTTTATTGTTTTACAGAACATTCAAAATGTTAAAATATATGACTTAAGTTTTAAGGACATTTTCATTTTGAAAAACATAGGCAATTATAATGGTTAATTACAGGTTTGGGGGGAAATTCTAGATCTTTTGCCAAGATGTATTCATTTAGCTGTACCCAGGGAATAGTGGCTTGGGGGACAGTAATGATATTCTACAGGGGAGTCCAACCTTTTGGCTTTCCTGGGCCACAATGGAAGAAGAAGAACTGTCTTGGGCCACACATAAAATACACTAACGATAGCTTATGAGCTAAAAAAAATGTCCATATATAATTTTTGTAATGTTTTTAAAAAGTTTATAAGTTTGTGTTGGGCCACATTCAAAGCCATCTTGGGCCTCATGTGGCCCGTGGGCCATCAGTTGGACAAGCTTGCTCTAGAACCAAGTGGTGTCTTAATTGCCCAGCTCCTGGAAGGAGAGTCCCCACCTTACCCAGTCTCCAAAGCAGGTAGCCCTCACGTTCTCTCTCTCTCCACACACACACACACACATATGTATATGTATACACACACACACACACACACACACACACACAAATGTGCAATTATTTTTAGTACCAAAGACAAGTCAACCCTCTCCCCCTCCCTCTTTCCCATAGTTGTTCTATCCTGGAAAGAGCACAAACAACAAGGCCTGATTGCTCGCTGCTAATCATGGGAAAGAAAACTTTTCAGTATCGGTACAGACCAGTCTAATTGCTTTCACTGAATTCACTGGTCATCTCAGTCCAAGAAAATAAATCTCGCTAACTGCCTGGTAAAAAGATCATTTTAAGTCCCTGAATTCTTAACAAAAATCTCACCAAACTAGTCCTATGCAGACATGACTGATACTAGGTCTTTGTTGCTAGTCACCCAAATTGCTGTTTTCTTCTGAAAACTAAGGCTTGTCTCTGGCTAATGCTGTTAAACTCAAGAAAGTCCAATGTATGCTTGCTGGGCTTGTCCCCTTGGGGGGCTTAGTGAAAGAAACGTGTCTTTCAGATGCTTCTACTTGGAATGCTGCACGTAAAGAGGACCCGTGAAATCAGCTGGCTGAGTTTATGCACAGTGAATAAGATGAGGCAATTATGAATACCCATCCTCACTCACACCCACCTAGAACTTTATGAGCTCTACTTCAGGATGAAGCAGGGATCAATCAAAAGCAAAGCAAAGGGAAGAGATGGAAAATGAAAGGATGGGTTCCATGAAGCTACATGAAGGTAGAGGGATGCTGTATTTGCACCTGGACAGAGCTTCGTGAGGAGTGAGGGCAGTCCCATTGTCTAGTCACAGAGATCCATGGTGACATCCTAAGACATGCCATTCCCTTTGTGCTATATCCTCTGTGGTGCGAGAAGCAATGCCAACACCAACACCCAACTGTGGCAAGAGTCCCATCAAGTGGAGTGTTTACCTGCCCAGTGCCTGTGACAAGGACCAGGGTTGGGCCTTTCCACAGGAACAAAGCAAATGATGGAGATTTCACACTCTGCCATGGAGGACTTGGAGGAGACACATCCCTCAGGACTGCCTTCTTAATTCTCATGATAAACAAACACAGTCATCCAAGAATTTCTATTAAGGATGCCATTTTGAGTTTTCTATGGTCATGGGCAAATCTCTAGGAGTTCACAAACAGACTATGTTGTCGCTAATGGAAATGTCTGCTGCCTCAATACACAAAACTAGACTGTGTGGTGTGTGTGTGTGTGTGTGTGTGTGTGTGTATTTTGCCTATGTCCTTAGTAAATAAAATATGAACATCTTATAATTGAGATGCTGTCAAAAAATGAAAACTCCAACATGGATGCTTAGATTGATGAGTTTATGCATTTAGTCAGTCAGTCAACAAATATTTAAAGGGTTTATTACACCATGTGCCAGGAACTTCAGTGGGAATACAAGCAGGAATAACGCATAGCCCCTATCCCTGAGAAGCTTACAGTGTGGAAGGAATGAGAATTTAATGTGACGTTTGCCATAATATGAATTTTTTTGCTGGGTACTATTGGACCATAAAGGAAGATTCAATGACTGTCTATGGGAGTAAGGAAAGGCTTCACAAAAGAAATGGCATTTAATTTAGGTCCTTAAGGATGAATACATCTTACAGTTGGAGAAAGAATTGCAGGTCATACTAAGCACACCATAAGTGGGAAAGCTAAGTTGTATTATTTACTGGTCTATATCATCAGTCACTAGGAAATCATCACCACTGTTACCTAAAAACAAATGCTTCCATGCTTTAAATTGAAAAGTTAAAAATTTGTTCAAAGTATAGTCAGTTCACTGTGTTTTACCAAACTGATTCCTTTCTATGGTATTGACAGTTCATTGAAGGCTGTGACTCATAATGACCGAGTAATATATATGTTTCTATCATTTCAGTTTCCATTTACTGCTTCCTGTAGTCATCTGTTAGGTGGGGGTCTCTGTAAACTGAACTGACTTTCATCTTTGGACTGTACATGTGGCAACACACATAACCGTCAACTCTTTCTGATGTTAAATGAACAGATGTCAAGTTTAATTGTGCGATACTTTGATAAAAGGATTAAAGGAAGGCTCATAAAAGCAACTGCCTAACTTAAAAAACTGAATTTTAACAATAATTAATGAGGCCAAAGATGTGGCTGAGTTCAGCCTAGTAAAAACTGAGCATATTACTAAATGGATAACTTGTGAACCAAAACACATTTACTGATCTATTCAAACCTGAGCTATTATTCAAGGTGAGCCAGCTGGTACAGCAAATGTTTACTATTTTCATGTACTGATAATTTAAAAAGTACTTACTGGGCTTAGGATAATAGAAATGTTTTAAAAGCAGAATAGTAGTGATGGTTGCATAGCATTTTGGATGTAATGAATGCCATTGAATTGTACATTTTAAAATGTTTACAGTGGTCAATTTTATGCTTGTATAATTTACCACAATGAAAAAACCAAAACAAAGAGCACTCACTGAATGTTGTCTTTATAAACCAGATATTGACATGCAGAGTTATTTATTCTCAGCATTTTCCTTAAAAATATTTTAAAAGATCATCAAAAACACTCTAGTTAGTACCTTATAGCCAGGAAAAACCAGATGTAAAGTATTAACAATATAAGAAAACCTAGTCTATCTTAAAGAATTCCAGAGGGAGGTCAGTCCACAATATTTTCATAACTTTCCCTTAAATTAATGAAGTAACAGCATTAAAACAGGTTATCAATGTGAGTATTTACTCATCTTATATCGACATTCAAAAAAGATTTCAAATCTTATAGTTTTTAAGTATGACCAAAATTTGTTCTCTTATTAAATCTTATACCAGATATGAATCAAGCTGATTTACAAATTCCAGTGCGTTATGATATAGTCAGTCAGTAACACCAAACTGAGACGCTGACTGATGTCAATGTGAGTTTCACAAACGTGATTTAGGGCTGAAGAATCAGGTCTAAATGAAGTGAGCAAATATTCAGGAAGTGGAGTATGTTGAAGAGTTCATTTTTAACAGCCAACATTCTGAGGAGGCAATTTAACAGCTGAGATTTATCAAACCACTTCTATTAAGTAGAATAGGCACATAATTCTAGGATACATATATCTATCTATCTATATATATATATAGATAGATAGATAGATAGATAGATAGATATATCTCAATAGGAAATAACAATATGACAAATAACAATAGGAAAACAATCCATTTTACCTTAGAAAGTCTAATCATACCTAAGGGAAAATGAGAGATATTTTATGCCAATGTTACTCATGCACACGGCACAATTAGCATCATATGAGATGTAACTGCAGAGTAAGAAGAAGAATTTCATACTTTGTTCCTATTTATAATAATACTTTGCACTTAAAGAAATGATAACTTCCCCATGTTAAAGTAGTTTTAAAGATGTATTTATGATCTGGAAAGCAGCCAGAGTTTCCATTAACAAGGCTATGTTTTTCCTCTTAAGTCAATGTCATTTTTAAGTTTTACAAGGATTTTCTCACCATTAAACTTGCTGTACACTGGCCTAGGACTGAAGATGATGAAACTCAATACTTAATAGTTATGGACAAAGAATATTTAATCTGATCTTTTCTCCCTAGGACTATTCAGAGCAATAAAACACAAAAAGAATAAATAGAGAGTTGGTTAAGCATTTTCACACCTGAAAATCATCACTAATTAACAATCATTTAAAAAGGGAAGCTTAATAGAGGAAAAGAATTCCAGGCGGTCATTCAGAAGACCTGGATTTGAGTCCCACCCTTTGACTTCAGGCTGTGTGATTCCAGAACACCCAACTCTCTGCCACCCCATAGTGTTGTTGGGACGATCGGCATATGAGAAAGCACGTGGTAAATGGAACAGCACTGACACACTATGCTAATACTGATGACAAAACCTACCACCAGCGTTAGAAGTTAGTCCATTCATGCTCTGTTATCCTGGATAACAATATTCCATCTTCCTTTGCTTTTTCACATCCAACACCTGCCATTCTCTAATCCCAGTGTCACTGCCTGTCTGTGACCTGCTCTCTCACCTCTCTGAGAAATCTGGAGAAATCAGAAAACAACTTCTACATGCTCTGCCAGTTCCAGCCACCAATGAATCTGTGCTCCTTAAACAGGGCAGCCTCTCCAGGAGATCCTACCTCTTCCCACCTGTACAACACTCCAGCAATTCTCTTCTCAAATCATTCTTTTTTTTCCTCTCTCTTTACCACATCAGTACTACCAGCAAAGATCCCACTGTTTAACCCATCTAAAACCAAAATAAACAACACAACAAAACAGTCCTCTTGAGCGATCAGCCCATTTCTTCCCTTTGCAGCAAAACTCTTCAAGAGTCATGTATACTTGTCCACGGTTCCATTTTGTTTTAAACTCCTTCCCAACACGTCTTCACCCCAGCATTCCACCAAAACAGTTCCCCAAGGCCACCAATGACCTCCAGGGTGCTGAATCCAGTGGTCAATTCCCAGCTGTCATCTTACCTGATCTATTCCCAGCAGTTGACACAACTCATCACATCATCTTCATAACCTTTTCTTCACATGGAAGCTGGGACACGTCTCTGTTCTTGTTTTTCCTTAACCTTCGTCTCTTTCCTAATGCTCACTCAGTCCTCACTGATCTCTTCCGAGATGGTGGCTTTAAATACCACCTATGTGCTCACGACTTAAAATGATATACCAGGGCTACCAAAAAAAATGTATACACATTTTAAGAGCTGTTATCTATGTATTACATAAATACGAACGGTAAACACTTTGAGCAGCTCTTGCAGTTGCAGAAGGCAAATGTGACTTGTATTCATCTTTTGTTATCAGTATATGCTGAGCATTACCATTTTAATACAGTTTTTTGTTTCTTAAAACGTGTATACATATTTTTGGCACCCTCTGTATTTGCAGCCCAGCTCTCTCTATTGAGCTGTGTACATTTGTATCCAACAATCTACTCAACATTTCCTGCTGAAGGTCTAATGCACATTAAAAAATCTTAAAATGTCCAACAAAGAACTACTGATCTGTGTCCAAATATCTGCAATACTGTCAGGGTACCCAACCTGTGTTAATGGTAACTCCATCTTTCCAGTCATTCAGGCCAAAATGCTTAGAGTATCCTTGACTCCACCCTTGATCTCACGCTTATACACTTTATCCACTCTCAAATCCTCAAACTATGTCTATGTTCTGACCACTTCTCACCACTTCACTGTCCCATCACCTCTTAATTAGAATATTGCAATAGCTTCCCACCTGGTCTCCGAGCGTCTACCCTTTGCCCCTCCACAGTCTCTTTAGCACAGCAGACACAATGATTATTTTTAAAAAGACATGAGCTAACACCCTCCCCCTGCTTGGAACCCTCCTGCGTCTCTCTTTCTCACTCAGAGTGAAACCCAGATGTATTACGAAGGCCCCCAAGACACAATAAATCCAGCCCCCCTTACCTTTCTGTTCACTGTTTGCTATTTCTCAGACTTGCCAATAGGCTCCTACCTCAGGACATTTGCACTTGCTCCTTCTTCTGTCAGGAATGCTCTTTCCCCAGAGATCCCTGTAGTTTGCTTCCTTACCTGCATCAAGTTTTTGTTCAAAGCCACATTTTTGGTGACACCTTTCCTGACTTTATTTAAGACACTAAATCTCTCCCTATCCCCCTGCTCTACTTTATTTCTAGGTAGTTCTCCATAGTAGTTACATCTCACTTTCTAATATACAATATTATTTACTGGCTCATTTTGCTTACTGTCTATCTCCCTCCATTCTGCAGATGTAAACATCTCAAGCGTAGGGATTCTGTCTGCTGTTCCCTGCTGTATACCTGGCACTTAGAACAGTGCCTGGCATTTAGTAGGTTATGCTTGATAAATATTGGCTGAATTAATGAAATAAATTATAGAACCATTCATTAATAAACTATAATATATTGACTATAGAATCAGTCATAAAGCATCTCAGATATCTTATCAATTCCCTTACTCTGGCATAGGTAAGAACATAGCATCCCTGTTTCTAACACACAACTGATCCCAAAAAGGCCATGACACCCCTAAAATCTAAAGGAGCACAGCTGATATGGGACAAAGCAAAGCTCAGAGCAGGGCTCCGTCTGCCCCAGGCCTCTCCTGAAACAGGGAAGACACATACTCAAAGCAAAGACAAGCTTAATTAGGAGTATAAGGATAAATTCCCCTGCTGCTGATTTTGTTTAAACATCATAGAAGGCTGGTCCAGAATTTTTTCAAATACCAGTTTTTTAAATGAAGGTCTACTCCATTCCACCAAGCGCTGGGCATTCTTGGGTTAGACTTCTTTTTTTTAACTTCCATAATTTTACCATTTGTTCTTTAAAGTGAGTGGTTTGTAAAGATCAGACTCTCAATAGTTTATCAGTTTTACACCAAAGGTCCAATGTGGACATGGGTGCACGGGTCTCAGTGATCTCTGATGGGTTCTGTTTCGGCCACCTTCCTCTTGGGATCAAGTCCTTCAGCTCCCTCTGAGTCTTGTTTCAGGGAGGCTCATCTGATACCAGATTAGCTGCAGCCTGAATTTTGCCTCTGATGATATCCCTCCTGCCCCCAAGTTGAAGGAGCCCCACACTCTCCTGCCTGCTTTACCTAACACATACTCTGGTTTATAAAATGCCCAAGGGTCCCTTTAGAGAGTAGTTTTCAGTCAATTCAGTGAATAAATACATTCTTCAAATAGCCTAAGATGATCATAACAATGTTTGCTAATACTCAGTATTCTCAAATAAAATCACTCTTTCACAAAAATCAGTTAAACATGCAACTAGTAGTTTTTGTTTTGTTTTGTTTTATTTTTTTGTTTGCACCTATGTAGTCCATAAGACACTTTGCTAAATACTGTGGAGAAATCTGAGATGTAGGCACGAGATTTCCGGATGGGGCAGTAAGGCATATATTGCAGACAAATAAAAAATGCAAAGATGGGAGAGAAGGGTCCCATAAACAGAGCAAGAATATGATTGAGTGATAGAGAATGCAGCTGCAGGGCTGGTCAGAGGTTTCATGTGGCAACTGTACTATGACCTAAGGGGCTATGTTGCTAGAGAAGAAGAAAGGAGGTGGCTGGTTCACTAAACACAAGGTAAATTGCTGAATGCAAAACTTCCCTTGTAATTTCTGCAAACTCTCATTGAAAGGATCTGTGTAAATCAAACTTACCACTCATCAAAAACAGGAACCATATTATGCCTTGCATATAATAGGCATTCAAAAAATATTTGTTAATAAATTAATGAATAATATTACAATAAGTTAATATTGCTGCTAAATTGACCACTTAGAAATAAGAGAAATTAATTGAAGTGACAGGACAGGTACTATTATTAAAAATTTGATGATATAAACCCCCTTGAGTCTTACTATGAATTAGATACAGCTGGAAGAATCATTCCCAAGGTCAGATAAAACTAGGCATCATCAGCTCTAGAAGATACACAGAA
The DNA here is from genome assembly GCA_004026885.1 of Lyroderma lyra. Classification (NCBI taxonomy): domain Eukaryota; kingdom Metazoa; phylum Chordata; class Mammalia; order Chiroptera; family Megadermatidae; genus Lyroderma; species Lyroderma lyra. The sequence goes on along the minus strand of PVJL010001389.1, from coordinate 123,211 downwards.
AAAAGAAGAGACAAAATGTAAACATGGACTGTGTCTTACTGGATCCCCAGGGTCCCATGCCCTGGGCCTGGCTCATAGGAGACACTTAGTGCACGGGTGATGATTGAATGGAGAGGTCAAGGGAGGCTCCAAGGCAAGAATAATACAAACAAAGAAAATGATACAAAGACTGAGAGTGATCAGAGGGCCCCTATTTCCCTTGTTTTGCTTTTCTACACTTAAATTATTAGTGGGCCTGGGAGAGTCACTGTGCCTTCAAAAGGTTAGGGCTCACGTCTGGGAGAAGTGCTTTTGTTGCCTGCAGCACCCCTTAAAGTCCGATAAAGCAGCTCCAACACACGGCGCCCACTGCAAACTGGGACTTGTTCAGCAATTACAGTTTTCTCAAGTCATTAAGCAAAGCAGGCAGACTCCTGCATAGCCTCTTTGCACCAGAACCTGCCAACAGACCCAAAAGACCATGTTATTCAGCATGTTCCCCACAAAAAAAGAAGGGAAAAAAGTCATCTACTTTGCCACAGAAAACTCACTTGCCTAATTCAAAGTGGAATAGACTTCATTCTTCTTGTAGACAAAGTCCTAAACCAGGGGTTATCAATCTTATTTGCAGCAGTGACCTGAAACACAGTTAAGAGAGTGGAACCCTGCCTGCAGTGGGTGGCTCATATACAAGTATGTATAATAGAAGTCTCATTTAATGCCATTGCCTGACACCAGTGTGAGAAAGGAGACAGGAAGGTCCAGTGTTTGGGGGCTGCATGGTAGACAGTCTGGATGAAACCAAGATAGAAGAACACACAGCTTTGGACTGCTCTGTACTTAAGTAAATGAATGCAGTCAGGACTGCATCTGTCACATGCCAGATTCCAAACGAGGAGACAGCAGCCATGGTTATACAAGGACTCTGCCACCAGTTCTAAGGACTTCAAATCTCAGTTCTGCTCCCTAGGAGCATGTGTGATCTTGGATTGAGTTGCTCATCCCAAATGAGACGTTGCATAGAAAGCCAGCAGGGCAATGGGTAGGACGTGGTGAGTATCAGTCAATGCATTATTATTAGACCCTTTACATATGTATGGCCTCTAAAGAGAACTCATTTTGTGTTACATTTAAATAATACAATTAGTTGCATTTAATTCCATAACAATACTGCCATGTAGTTATTATTAGCAGCATTTTGTCAGATGGGGAGGTGGTTCAGGTTCATCTGACTCGAGCCTGTGCTCTTAACCATTCCTCCAGCGGGTTTTCCAGATTAGAAGGACCCCGCTGACGAAGCAGAAGAGCTCACAGGCAATGGAGCAGAAAGTGCTAGATCCGCTGTGGGGTGGGTGAAGGGCCGCTACCTCTATTTATTTTAATAGTATTCAGATCAACTGCAGGGCATACAAATACATTGCATAATGTGAGTTTACAGCCAGAAAGCTCCTCAATATTGTCAAGGTAGAGAGGGCTGTTCTTTTGTACTGATTTTGGATTGCAAATCTGACGAGTTTATCTGTAGGGCTGTTTTCCCAAGGTCTCCGAAACAGACCCAGGGCAAACCACACAGCCCAGGCAGACACTGTTCAACTTCAGCTTCTGTTGTTTCAGCCCTGAGGCGGTTTCCATGCCAGCATGCAGGCCTTTTGTGTTTTTGCAGCTCCATCCTGAGCTACATTTGTTTAAGTGTGTTCACTATCTCCAATTCAGCTGCCTCCTCTAGGGCTAAAATAACACTTGGCGTATGTGCTGAGAAAATACTGCAATTGTAATTCTGCAGTGGTAGCATTTTTTGGAATTAGATGTCCAAGTCCATACGCTCTGCATATGTACGGCATTGTTCTCATTAGTAATATCCTACATAACTCTTTCTTCATATCTCAGTCCTAGGGCTTCTCTTCATCCCAGTCACTCTTGTTGGGAGTTTTCCCTTCAGCCTGTCAAACCCAATCCCTTCCCCGTCTGCAATAATAAAGAACAACAACAGCAGCAATAATAATAACAAAATGGTCCTTTCGTGGCACTGGGGAGAGAATTTCAAATGTCTTGGTATCAGTTATAGCGATGGGCTTACAAGAAAGCCTGGTAGAAGAGGCAAGGAAACAAAGCAAAGAGTATACAAAGAGCAAAGAGCAGAAGTCTACTTTCCTGATTCTGTTTAGAAAGAAGATGTTTTCTAAAGCTTGTTTTAGATCATTGGGAGCCCAGGGTCAAAGAACACATAAGAATTTTCTGGACTTCATTTTCATCATGCCAAGACAGAGAGCAGGACCACATCTTTAGCCCGTGATCCAAAAGCAGTAGGCATTGTTCTCATTACCAGCTCTCCATCAGAAGCAAAGAAACTTCTTGGTCAACTTTCTCCTCACTAACATCCATCCACGTGCACCTCCAACAGCTCCATGACTCTATCGCACCAAGCTCCGGAACCACTTAGTTTGATGCCACCTGTATGTCAAAATTCACAGTGCCATACATGTGGGTACTTGCAAGGCTCTTGTAAGCCGAGAAAAGACCTCAAGAAATAAAGGCAAGTCCTGTTTTGTTCCTCTCCCAAATAAATTCACACACACTCCATCTAAGAGGAATGTGCAAAGGCCCTGTGATTCCAGTCTGAAGCAAACCCAGAGGTCTGTGAAACAGCCTTTCTGATGGATCATAGACATGCGCCTAAATCTTTCTAGATCCTTGAAGACTCAAGTTCACCTGGACCAAGATGACATCTAACTTCCTCTGAAACCTTGTCCCGGTGCCAGAACCAATTAAGCTCTGCAAATAGTGGGACTGAGATGGTTTCCTTCACTACTTTCTCTCTTAGGTCATCCCAGCACATTTCTCTTTACATGCAGAAAAGAAATAAGCAAACAAAAAAATTATACATTACATATGTATAATATTTTTTATTTTTTACATATGACTATTCTGTAAAATCAAATTTCATCCTAAAAAATATTAAACATCTATAGTAAGAGCCTAATAAGTGCCACCTTCCCATTCGGCAGGACGTTAACACTCTCCCCCTTGACCCAGTATAAAAAGAACCTCACTATAGATGTGACCTTGCAATTCTCAGCAGAACCTCTAAGTGGAATAAAAATATGAAATTTGATACAGATCATTTCTCTTAAGAGCCTGAGACTCAGAAAGAAAGCAAGAGAAAAGAGAATGTCAGGGACAGATGTTCCATTTGGCGTAATATTATTCAACATTTAATATCCCTTGGGCATCCAGTACTTGCTGGCTCTAGGTAGTATTCAAATTGTTGCTTTCATTTCCAGGATTGTGGCGCACACAGGTCCAAGGCCAGGTGCCACCACAACTCCCCAGGATGTCAGAGTCACACTTCTACTCTGTACGTTTCATTGTTATTGACCAAAGTAATACCATGCTTCATATTCACAAAACACTTCTTACACTGAAGACCTGAAGATAATATTTTTCTTCTTGTTTTTCAACCTATGTATTTAGGTCAACAAAGGAGTATGTTTGACTTCTGAAATAATGTGACATAAGCACTGACTGTCCTGGTTTCTTTCCATTACTGGGATTTCTGGAATAGGTTTAAGGACAGATGCTGGTCATTTAGCTCAGGGGGGATACTTAGCCTCAATATCAGCTACAGCAATGTTAAATTTCCCAAGAAAGTTCAGTCAGTACTTTGCCCTTTAAAGCAACATGAATCAAGTATCATGCAGTTCATTTCTTCACGGGGGTAGGCATGGACCGTGAAAACAATCTCTTTAAAAACCCTACTGAGTAAATATATGAACTCAATAATAATTTCCTACAGCACATTCTACATTCAATTTCTTTGACTAAAGCAACTAAATCAAAAGAAACTGGGACCCCAATTAATCCATTTTACATTGTGCTATAGAATTAAACTTCAATTTAAATGTTATTGCACAATTAAATGCTATGTAAGAGATGGATGTTTTGAATATACTGCTAAAGCAATAAATATGAGGTCAGACAATTAAGTTCACAAAGTCACCCTGTAATAGAAAAAGTGTGACCTGCCTCATTGCTGAGTATCACTATGGTCAGAGCTGTCATCGTCCCTAAGTCTGACAATGAAGTTCGCAAACTGCCACCGTGCGCTTACCTTGGCAGCACTGTACAAACTCCTCGGTAAGGTGTAATGACCTTGCCAAAGTTATGATGACAGCTCTGATGGCCATTCCAGAAAAAGAGTTCCAACTGGAGTTGGTGCATAGCTTCCCAAGGGGAGCACTTCAAAGGTGACCACAGTGATATTCAGCAAGAGGTATGTAGCACTTTTTCTAGGACGAGTTTGCAAAATTAAGTGTCCAACCTCGTATACTACAAGGAAAAAAAATCTGTCTTTGCCTCACTCTGGTGTGACTTCTACCACTTCACCTCCACATAAACCATTCTTGCTGGGGTCACCAATGGCCGCCATGCTAGTAAATCCAATTGAGGATTTCAATCTTCAACTTACTTGACACCATTCAGTTGACCTCTCTCTGCTTCTAGACACAGGCTTGCCTTGGGTGCCATGGTATTGCAGGCTCCTTACTAGCCTTCCACCTCTCCTGCACCAGAGGCCTTTTTAGCCTCTGGGTCTGACTCCTCCCCTGCCTGACTACTATGTGGGAAAATTCCCCAGGTCAGAGTCCTGGAATCTACTGTCTTCTCTGTTGTCAGCAAAGTAATCTCATGCATTCCCATTACTCTAAATACCACATTAATCACTCTTAAATTTATAATTTCAGCCCAGATCTATTTTCTGACTCCAGGCTCATTTATTTAATTACCTACCTGTCATCTCTATAAGGTTGGCTCATGGGCATCTGAAACTTAACATGTCTCCAGCTGAATTCTTGACCTCCCGGCAATGGCCCTCCATCCATACTACTGTTCCTGAATCCTGGAAGTCATCCCCTCCTTCTCCTGCAGCTCACTCATCCCTCCATCTCCTCCCCCTTCCTGCCCCCACCATCTAATCCAAGGGCTCACCGTCTCTTGCTGGATTGCATAAACTTCCCAAATCATCATCACTGCTTTCACTTGGTCCGCTCCCGTCCTTTCTCCAGCAACAACAAGCGAGAACTCTTTAAAGCACAAATCTGATCATGTAACTCCCCACACATATTACCACCTTCCAAAGGATTACACTGAGATCGATGACAAAGTCTGTAACTTTGGAGAATGATAATATAAACTCCTAGATGAGCATATTTTTTCTTTTTCACTGATGATTTTTTTTTTTTTACATATGTATGTCCCCATGTAACTCCCACACAGAGCAATATATAGAACCTTTCCAGGACACCAGAGAACTCATGTCCCTGCCATGCCCACCTTCCCGAGGTAAGCAGGATTCTGGCCTTAATACAATGGACGTGTTTTGCCTGTCCTTGAACATTATATAAATTGGCTAATAGGGATAAATTTTTAAAAAACTAAACTAACCTCTTTAAATGCTCCTGCAAATGAATGATTAGACCAGCTTTAAGACAATAACGTCGTGAAGTTAGCTGAAGTCAGGTGTTCACCTCTAGAGTCTCAAACTCCCCAAAAGGGTTTGCTAATTAACAAATGAGAATGAAATCCACACTAGCCCTCCAGATTAAGTTGTCCCCATGAATTGTCCCTCAGGATTTAAGATGACACAGGGACTACCACTTCTACTCAATGGGCTTTGAGCCAGTCTGCAAAACTGATCTGCTGGGCAAATTCAAAGAGAGTACTCTTTCGATTCAGAGACTTCAAAGTGACAAAAAATGGGACAGCATGAACGAAGTGTACAGTTACAGTCCTAACAGAAGAACAGGACTTAATCAGGTTTAAGGTCTTCAGGAGAGTTGTGTTACAAGTATTAGGCATGAACGAGGGATGGGCTGTGGTGAGGCAGCTGAAAGCTGGACAAAGCCTCACCCACACCCATTCACCATTACGGCTTCACCCCAGAGGAAGGCTGTCAGATCTCTATTTTCAAGGCACAGTCCCTGGTTTTGTTCTTCTGTCTAGAATAATGGCCAATTCCAATACACAGCACAGGGCAGCCATGCCCCTGGAATGGTCAACCTTCCTGAGAGCTCATTCTGCCCAGCAATCCAAAGAGACCTCTCCCCAGGGTTTGGAATTATTGAAACCTTTGGTGGGGTTGGGGGTAGGAGGAGCAGAAGCAAAAGCTCCCCTGTCGGTCCAATACCCCTCCCCCTAAGATCAAGAAGATCAATCCTAAAGCTAGATTTAGGGGAGTATTTTGGAGACTTGACCAAAGTCTGGAAGAACTGACAAAATAAATCTTGCCAAGCATCCCTGCAACGAAGAGGGCCTTGCACTCTGCACCGTTTGGCACCACAATTAAACATCTGCTGAGTGTGTCCGCTGGTGAGACCTGCTGAAGCCAGTGAAGTGGCAGTCATGGGTTTCGATGGCACCATTCCTGACAACGGAAGGCACTCCAAAAACACTGATGACTGTTACCGTGAAGGAATTCCCACAAACCACAGGACGGCTTCCTAAGCACGAAAGAGAAGAACGATTCCTCTCTCTCTTCGGTGTGAAGTGGTGGGAGGGTGGAAGGAAGCAGAGGATAAAAGGTAATTTGGGTAAAATCACCATCCCCCATCCTCTTTTTGATGAAAGAAACCGAAGCACTTCCTAAAGGAAAAAAATACGTATTTTTTTTAGAATATGACATGACATATAATTCTACTTTCTCTTCCTTTCTCTGTTAACATTGCCCTTGAACCACCATGGTAGTCATCTCATTTAGCCTGCCCTAAGATGCATGGAAAAACCTTCCAGATCTCCGGGTAAGTGAATCAGTGGGTGGAAGGGCACGTCTCGGGGAAGGCCAGACAGCCTCCGCGATGTTCTTTAGCAGTGACTGTTATGGAACTTGCCGTGAAGCCCACCTGAGACAGGATCCCAACCCTGCACTGTCCTCCTACAGCCAAAAGGCAGCCTGGTGAGGAGGAAGACGGTGGTGAAGAGACAGGAGAAACATAAACTAAGTTTTTTAACTTGAACAGTTGCAACCAGCCCTTGACCCCTGTTTTCCTTAGCTGCACTCATTTTTATGTTCACTCCTCGTGGAATGCTCTTGGACTCACATAGGAATGTAGAGGCATTAGCATTGGACAGGGACACTGGGTCCAACTGAAGACTTCAGGAAGGACCCTCCGTCCTGGCTGCAGCTCTCAGAGTCAGTCCCCTGGAGCATGGAATACCAAATTCTTTTATCGGTAAAGACAATGAATATGTTTAAGGAGTGCGAGAGGAAGCTGGAGCTTTGTGGAGTGATTTTTGATATGAGGACCTGCCTGGACTTGATTTCTTGGTGGCCCATTCTCTTCCCCCCGTCATTCCAATGATCTACCTTGCACCCCTCTTTTCTTCCTACCTTGGCAAGAATGAGAGGCCCCGTCCCAACTGGGTTCATCTCTCCACTTGCGACCCCTCCCACTTCCTCAAGAACCTCATCCCTAAATAACGCCCTCTTTCAGCTGTTTCAATTCCAATTGGATGGCTTTCTTCCTCTTGCCCCACTTAGAAACATATTTATGCCTTTCCACCTAAATAAAAACCAACCTACCAGCCAAAGATTTCCCTGTTATTTTCACAGATTGGGTTACTCAGTCATCAACTCACTGTGCTCCTCTTCCTTAACTTGACCGCTCTGTGGTCAGTGGCACCTGACGCCAAGGACCACTTTCTCCTCCTTGAAACTCCCTCCTTGTCTGCCCCTCCTGAACCTACTACCCCTTCTACTAGTTGTCTTGCAGTCTTCCTTGTCTGCCCCTCCTGAACCTACCCCTTCTACTAGTTGTCTTGCAGTCTTCGGGGCAGATCACAGTATATAGATTCTCACCACACCCTTCTTTCTCCAGCGGCTGATCCCGGCAAGACTGGGCCCTTGCTAGCCATATTTGTACTGCATGGCCCCTTCCCAAGACAGAAAAACAGATTAACTCTCCCAGAAAACTGGAACTGGGGTTGAGAGGCAGCCAGTCAAGCTGGTGATCTCCTCATTGAGGGAGTTTAAACTCAGGACCTATTGGGTTACTTGAACAGAACAGCAAAGGGAAATGGTGTTTAGATACAAAGCAGAAACAATCTTGTTGAGAAATGAGAAATTAAGAGTGACAGAATCCTGCTGTGCTCCTATTGACTTTGTGGTTGCTAGTTCCAAAACCCTGAGTGCCTCTGATACCTCATTAGCCTTCAAATAAATTCTAAATTTTTATCTGCTTATTTGAGCTAGCTGTGTGCGTCCCTGCGGCCTGCAACAACAGGGATGCTGATTACCATACCATATCCCTCTCCTCCTTCCTCCAGGTTGCCTTTCTCCCTAATTGCAGGTGTCAGTGGACCCTACTCCTAGCTCTTTTCTCTTCTGGGCCTCTATACTGTCTCTTGCACTTGGCTTTAACTACGACCTCTGGGCAGATAACACCAAACCCAAGTCACCTGGTCAAACCTCTTTACTGCACACTGAACTATAAACCATAGAATACTGTTCACCTCAGCCCGGATGGCCCACAAGCTGCTTAAAACGAATGATTACAAAACTGAACTCAAACCTAGTGCTTTTCCATTACTCTCTAGAGCAGTGGTTCTCAGTCTTCCTAATGCCGCGACCCTGTAATATAGTTCCTCATGGTGTGGTGACCCCCATACAATTATTTTCGTTGCTACTTCATAACTGCAATGTTGCTACTATTATGAATCGTAATGTAAATATCTGATATGTGTTTTCCGATGGTCTTAGGTGACCCCTGTGAAAGAGTCATTTGACCCCCAAAGGGGTCGCGACCCACAGGTTGAGAACCGCTGCTCTAGACCAAGCTTGTCCAATCTGCAGCCCAAGGGGGTGGCATGCGACCTAGGATGGTTTTGAATGCAGTCCAACACAAATTCATAAACTTTCTTAAAACATTTCTGAAATTATGCATGGACCTTTTTTTTTTTTTTACTTCATCAGCTATTATTAATGTTAGTGTATTTTATGTATGACCCAACACTATTCTTCTTCTTCTAATGTGGCCCAGGAAAGCCAAAACGTTGGACACCCCTGTTCTAGACTCATGAATCACCCAACCATCCACCCACCCAATCACCTAAATCAGAAATCTGAGGCAAGCTTCCTTCTTCCTCTGCCTTACCCTCCTCAATCAGTTCAGTTTCTGTGTCTTCATGAGTCTGCACCCTTAGGATTTCTTGATTATACATTCTCCTCCCCATTCAGACTTCATGGTATTTTAGATCTCCATCCCTTCACCCTATCTGGCCTTGTTGTCTCTTAACACCCTTCCAACCTTTCTTTATCTATTACATAAAACACAAATCTGGTTAAATTATCCTGATTCTTTCAAGGTAAAGTCCAAACTCCTTGGAACAACATCCAAGAACTCTGATGACGACAAGACTCCTGCCTACCTTGCCAGCCACATCTTTTATGACCTCCCAGTGGACCCCTAAACTATGTCTACACTGAACAACTTGCAGTTTTGTAAGGTCCCAATCTTGCCTCTGCCCGAGCCTTCACACCTGATGCCCCACCCTTTTTTGCAAAGCCTTCCCACATTTCTTCAAAGGTTAACTCAAATAACTGGGCTCAGTATCACCTCTTCCAGGAAGTCTTCCTTGAATGTCACCTAATAGCCACCCACCTGCACCTGAAGATTAGGCCCACAGTCTTTGTGCTCCTACAGTCCCTTCTGCATAACTTTTTCACAGGCCTCATAGTTATTCATCTCCATCTGTGTCCCTTCCATGAGACTACATTCCTTGAGGGAAGAAATGATGTCTTTCTTATATTTGCATTCACAGGGCCTGCCATTCAAAACAAGTTTTCTGGATATCTTGTCCTGGAGCACCCGGAAGGGAACTGAGAGAAAAAAACAGAATCCCCAGAACCGGAATATATTCTCTTTCTGCTGTTACAGCTTTGAAAAGGAAATGGTAAGGGTGTGTTTTCTGCCATTGTTTTGACAGAGCTCTGAGGCTTTTGCTTTCTCTTGCTTGAGTCAGCTCAAGGAGGTGGTTCTCTAAGCATATTTATTTACTGAGTGGCCTTGTCATGCCCTGCACCGTGAAAGCTCAAGGCTGCAGAACACAGTTCGCATAAAGTACTGGCCATCCCCTAGCAGAGGCTCTATAAATAGCTTATCTCAGAAAAGATGAAGTCTCTTCCCTCAAGGAACACAAGATCTTAAAACACTTGTTGGAATGGAGCCCTGTATCTCTTTCTGTAGAATTGTAAGGTGATCCCTTCAGGTATTAATGTCCTGCGCCATCTCCTCCTCTTTTGTGTAGGCTGGCCAATGAACTTGTTTCTAACCAACAGAATGTAGCAAAGGTGACAGAAGGTCTTTATAACAGACTGTATCTCTTGTTGGCTTTGATGAAGCAAGTTGCAAAGTTGGGGAGGTCCATGTAATAAGGAACTGAGGTCAGTCTTCCAACCAGCTAGGAACTGAGGCCCTGAGTCTAAAAGCCCTCAAAAAACTGAATGATGCAACAACCACATGAGCTTGGAAGTGGGTCCTTCCCCAGTTGAGCCTTCACAGAAGATCTCAGCCCTGGCTAACAACACACTACAGCCTTGTAAGAAACCCTGAAAGAAAAACCCATCTAAGCCATATACACAACAGACAATGTGAGATAATAAATATTTATTGTTTTAAGGCGCTAACTTGGGCCAGTATGTTATGCTACAAAAGCTAACTAATACAATCCCTTCCATCCCTACTGCAAGTGTAGCTACTCAGGAAAAAAAAGAGAAAACAAAAAACACCAAAACAAAAAACTCCCATTTTTTTTTAGCAGATTGAATAACAAAGCAAGCCATCATTAATTAACTAAAATTGAAATTCCTTCTAAAAACAAGCTTTTAAATTATTTTAGTATTCTAAAAGCTGAGGCTAAAAGAATCCACACAAGACACTGTAAAATGAAGTGGGGGAGGGGAAAGAGACGAGGTTAAAATGTAAAGGGGCTCTGGAGAAAACTGGAGACTCCACTGGTTTATTTAACTTTTGAATCTTATTAAATTTGCTAGATGCATGTTAGCATTCATGGTTGATTTACTTTTATTCTGACTTCTATACATAGGCACTCTACGAGCCCTGATAAATGACTTAAAATCTTGCTTGAGTTCAATAAAGAAATGAGCATGCTAATCTTAACAATTCTCCCCATAGACATGAACGAAAGCCACACTTCGCACCACCCTCTGCTCGCTGCCAGTACACTTCCCCCAGTTCCTGGGCCCCACCCTGTCATCCTTATTCTTTTCTTTGGCTTTTCATTTACAAATCTGGCATCCATTCAAATCACTTAGATCTGGTTCTCTTGCAAAAACAAACAGAAGCTACCTGGGGCCTTTGATTCCCACCCGTTTACATTCTTTCCAGGCCAAGGGTCAGAGGATGTCAGAGTTGATGGCAGTCGGTCAAGCCCAGCATTAGGTGACCCTTATCTACCTATGCAGTGTTTTTCTGCCTCTGACCATGCCAGCATTAATTTCTCTATAATTATAAATGGGAACCTTACGTAACTGCCACAAATCTAAAACTAATAAATCTAAAAGTTCAGCCCAGAGCTGTGACAAGTAGACAAAAACCCATTATAAAACTCATAAAAACGCAGGCATGGGGATTCCCTGGTGGTGCAGTGGCTAAGGCTTTGGTGCTCTCAACGCTGCGGCTTGGGTTCGACTCCCAGCCAGGGAACCACCCGAGAAAAAAATGCAGGCAGTGGGTGGGGTGGAGACATACTCTGTATGACCTGTACATACCTGAGGGCTGTCCAGAAAAAATCCAGCCATAAATGCTTCTATTTTCATATTACATTGTTGGATACTTTCTCACATATGGAAAACAAAAGCAAGTTTGAAATTCTAGGTGGTTTGATCATGTGGAACATCCATTTAAATAATCAGCAATTCACACTAAAACACTATTTCTTTGTAAGTAATTTGTTGATTTGTAATTAATTAGCTTTCTAAACAGCCTTCAGCTAAACAGTAATATCAGTTTTAGACATGTCCCACTAGCTACATAGATATGCTAGTTCCATCTTAGGTCATGCAATCCTCCTCTATGCCCTGACACCCAGGGTTAAGATCATCCAAATTAGTTTGTCTATTAACACTATTAACAGTATTTTTGAGCCCCACCTCCCATACCCACAGAGGATAAAAGTTGGTTGGTTGTTAGGAGGCAAAAACAAAAAACAAAAAACAAACCTTAAACATAACAATAGTTTGTGGCCCTCCAAAACTTAATTCTACTCAACAAGATCTTATTCTTTGGTATTGAATTTCTCTCATTAGGAGCAATTTAAATGAAATTTTCTCTGGTGAATGGGAAACAATGAAAAAACAAGTTCAGAAACACTATTCTAATACTTAGAATTCTAGATGAACATACAGGAAAGAAAATGAGCATACGAAGGGCCGGGTAAAACCTACCAAACTAAATGAAGTAAGCCTAATAACAACCTAGGAACTGAATCCATTTGTGTATTAAAACAGGAGCAGAACTAGAGAAATCCCAAAGGCAGGTTGTAACACAGCACTGGAAACTCTGACCTGAAAGCCAGAAGACCTGCATTGAGTTAGCTTCTAACTCATGATAGTTGTGCCACCTTGGAGAAAAGCTATTTATTACTTGCATTCCTTTTCATTTTCTCTAAAAACAATGAAAATGTCAGATTCACAAAGTTTCTGCAAAATTTAAATGAGATGAAGCACTTTGCTGTTCATCTGGAAGGCAAGACCACTCAGCAGCATTATCGGAATGGGCAGAGGACTAGACTAAGCCTGGAGTGGACACTACTGTGAATTATTGTTTCAAGATGGTGTTAGCCTTGCATATGAAGGGCCTGCTCATTAGGAATAGCATGCCCTATGTAAAAAAACAAAACAAAACAGAATGACCTAAGGAGACTGATCTATCCTATTTTTTTTTCTTTTATTCTGATCTATCCTATTTTAAGGGAAATAGTAGGAGATATTCAGACCACAGAGAAGTGATAAGAAGAAAAAAAACTTTCTTATCTTTCTCCCATCAACTAAACCAGTAGTTCTTAAATCACCTGGGGGCACTTTTGAAGACATTTTGCAAAGTCTGAACCTGGAAAATTGTGAGAAGCCCATAAATATTTATTGAAAAAGCTAGCACTGCTAACTTTGCAGTGAGGTAATAAGCATTCTCATACACTAGTATGATCTTTAGGGAAAGCAATGTGTTAACAGGTATCAAAATACTTTAGTTCAGTTTTGTTCTTTGTTTTAAGTTCATATTCTTGGTCAAATAATTCTAAGAACCTATCCCAAGGAAACTGTCAAAGAGAAAAACAGAAATGTTTACATAAGGATGCCCATCATAGTATGACTTTATGTTTGGACATTATACCATTAGGATAACTGGAATTGCTTCAAACCACCATAAACACTTGTGCTCTGTAAACCCCATGTTATGGGTGGGAATATTTGACAGGTAAACAAAAGAAACAAAAATCAAAACAAGGTGCTGCAAAAAATCAAGAGTCATCTTTATCAAAACCAGTCATGCTTCAGCTCATTAATATTTCAAAAAGTTGAGAACCTGCCAATCAGTTCAGGTCTGGTCAGGTCAAGTCTTAGCCTTCCATCATCCTGGTGACCTCCAGTAATCTTAAAATCAAATGGCAGACGATTAGCAATTAAAGTATCTTAAAGGAAACATAATGTTGCTGGCTAAGGCAGCACAGGGCGAAAGACAATAAAATCCACTTCACTGGCTTTCTTTTTAAACTCCCAATCTTCTTGAGTCAGGACTCCCCAGGATCTGCAACTCATCACCAGCCTAAGATTCTCTGCCACAAACGACCAGCATTCTCTAGGGCAGCAGTGTCCAGCCTTTGGTTTCCCTGGGCCACACTGGAAGAATTGTCTTGGGCCACACATAAAACACACTAACAATAGCTGATGAGCTAAAAAAAAAAAAAAAAAAAAAGACTCATAATGTTTAAGAATTTGTGTTGGGCCATCCTGGGCCGTAGGTTGGACATGCCTACTCTAGGGATTAATTGTGACTTTGTCGTGAAAAAGCCTACTGAAAAGCTACTAAAATCACTGTTAAGTCTTACTTTCCTGTGGACTATGAGGTATAGATATTCTCCCAGGAGTGCAAAAAGAAGGGCTCACTTAAAAAAGAAAAAAAAAAAAAAGTTCTATGCAAGTCACTAAATTGTGAGCTCTCAGGTTTTTAGTGTTAATGATCCGAAGTATGAGAACGATAACCAAGAGGGCAAAAGAGCATTTTTATCAATGCACTTATCAAGTACTATTAAGCATCTGCTTACCAAATGAGTCAGACATCACAGCCTATAAGCCAGGTAACCCTGGTACAAGGGAATCTGTGAACAGTATACAAGCAACCTAGTATATGATAAGTAGCATGTGTGTAGTGGCTGACAGTTCTCAAAGCACTTTCACATGTGTTTATCATTCGATCCTCCCATTAACTCCGTAAGGTAAGCAGAAAAGATTTGACAGACAGGCACGCAAACCTAGGTTAGCTGATTTGTCCATATTTAGAGCCAATTGATTATTGAAGACATTAATGTTCAAATCTAGCTCTTTCAGTTTTCTTCCCACCATATCACACTAGGATAGCACATGTAAATTCTATATATGTGATGTGAGTACACGATTAGACTAGAGCGGTAGAACCAAGGCCCAGGAGCTCCACTGCTCATCTCAAGTCCCAGTGCCATTACCTATGGGGAGTGTACCATATTTTTCCATGTATAAGGTGATACTTTTATCCAAAATTGTTAGACCAAAATTTGGGGGTCATCTTATACACAGGAATACGCAGGAATAACAGGTTGATTTATTTTTATTGTTAAGTTTATTGGGGTGACATTGGTTAGTAAAAATTCCATAGGTTCCAGGTGTAAAATTCTACAATACATCATCTGTGTGTTGTGTTACATGTTCATCATGATATTGATTTCTTTTTTTTTTAATTCATTTTTATTGTTAGACTTATTGGGGTGGATATTGATTTCTTAATGTTGGGTTAGAAAAGTAGGCACTGTCTTATACATGGGGGTGTCTTATACACAGAAAAACACAGTAATTTGGGGAAAATTATTAAAACACTCTGTGCATCAGTTTCCTCATCTGCCAAGTAGGGATAATAACAGCATTCAGTCACGGGATGATTATGAGGATCATACATAAACTGCTGACTCCAGTGACAAGTACACAGCAAACGGTTCAATCAACGTTAGCTACCGAAGGTCACTAATTGAGAATCACAAAAATTTTTCCACTTAATCAAGATAAGATGCAAATACACTGAGTTCTTCTCAGTTGGGTATGTACTAGGTGCTGTATTAGTTTCTTGTTGCTGCCATAATAAATCACACAAACTGAGTAGCTTAAAATGGCACAAATTTATAATCTCATAGTTATGGAGATCAGAAGTCTGAAATGGGTCTTACTGGACTAAAATTCAGAGTCAGCAGAGCTGGCTTCCTTCCAGAGACTCTAAGAGAGAATCCATTTTGTTGTCTCTTCTGCATTCCTTGGCTTGTGGCCCCTTCCTCCTTCTTCAAAGAGCATCATTCCAACCTCTGGTTCTGTAGATTATCTCCTCTCTCCCATTACTTTCTTCTTTTCACATCCTCTGCCTGATCCTTCTCCCTCCCTCTTATAAGGGCCCTGTGATTACACTGGCCCACCAGGATAATCAAGATAATCACCCCATCTCAGGATCCTTAGCCACATTTACAAAATCCCTTTTTTCATACAAGGTAACATTAACAGGTTCCAGGGATTAGGGGTGCACATCATTGGGGGACCATTATTCAGTCCACCACAGGTGCCAAGGATAAAAGAATGAATTTGATTCTTCCTTATGGCTGAGTAATACTCCATTGTGTAAACATACCACAGCTTCCTTATCCATTTATTGATGCGTATTTATGTTGTTTTCATACCTTGAATATTGTGAATAATGCTGCAATAAACATAGGGGTGCATATATTTTTTTTGAATTAGTGTTTTGGATTTCTTTGGATAAATACTCAGGAGTGGAACTGCTGGATCATAGGGTAGTTCCATTTTTAATTTTTTGAGGAATCTCCATGTGGTTTTCCATAGTGGTTGGATGAATTTGCAGTCCGATCAGCAGTGCAAAAGGGTTCTCTTTTCTCCACATCCTCACCAACACCTGTTGGTTGATTTATTGATGAGAGCCATTCTGACAGGAGTGAGATTGTATCTTATTGTGGTTTTGATTTGCATTTCTCTGATGATTAGTGATGTTGAACATCTTTTGCAACAACATGGATGGAACTAGAAGATATGAGGCTAAGTGAAATTGGTCAGACTGAGAAAGAGAAATACCATATGATCTCACTCATATGTGAAATCTAAAGAACAGAATAAATGAACAATCAAAATAGAAAAAAATTCAATTAAAAAATGGGCAGATCATCATGCTAAGTGAATGAACCAGACAGAATAAAACAAGAGCTACATTTCACTCATATGTGGAACGTAAAACTGAAAGCAACAAAGAAACAAAACTCGTGTATACAATCAATAATTTAGTAGTTACCTGAGGGTAAGGAGGGAGAGGGGTAGGGGAGAAGGGACAGGGACACAAATATATGATGATGGAAAGAGAACTGACTCTTAGTGATGAACACATAATACAACACATAGAAGTTGTAGTAAAATTGTACACCTGGAACCTATGTAATTTTTACTAACTAATGTCACCTCAATAAATTTAACAATAAAAAAAGAATAAATTTGATACAACTGCTGAGCTCAAGGAGTTCATACTATTGAATAAAACAGACATATTAAAAAGAAAGCAAATAAATTCCAGTGCATATTACACTACGTGACTCAGGGCTATTAGAGAAATATAAACAAAGTGCTCTGCAGTAACAAGATGGATCTATTTATCTCAACCAAGAGAAGAGAAGGCCTCATGAAGAAAGTGACAGATGCATAGAACTGGGCAATGATACATACTTAAACTTGAGGTGATGAAGGGTTCCCAGGAAAGCACATGGAAAAGTCAGAAATATTGAGTGGGCTAGTGTGATTAGAGCCTGAGGGACAAAGAAAGGAAAAAAAACGGACAGAAGAAAATGTTGCAGAGGGACATTAAGGCCATACCATGAAGGGCCACAGCACAGCAGAGGAACTTTACAGAAAGAAAAGTCATTGAAGGCTGCTGAACCCGTCATTCAGATTTATGTTTTACAAAGAAAACTCCAGAGGCGGTGAGGAGAATGGATTGCACAAGGCAGAATCCAATTTAAAAGCAACTACACTAGTCTAGAGAAAAAAGAAAAAAAGACTAAATGAAGGAAGGAATGCAGGAAACTAAAGCAAAGATGCATTTCAGACACATTTCCAAAGCGAAATCAACAAGACCAAATGACCAATTGAATACAAAAGTGATGTTGACATGACTAGCTCAGGCAACTGGGGGACACTGATGTCACTAAGTAATCCACAAAACAGAGAAAGGGGGCAGTTCACGAACAGACACATTTCAGATGCAGGCTGACCAGATGTACCACTTTGAACAGGACAGAAAACAATGGTATTGCCCTGGTTCAGTTTACCGTAACCTTGAATTTAGCCCAGTGAGACTAGGCTGACCATACATACCATTTGAAATGGGACAGGACTATTTTCTGTCCCATTTAAAATGGGACATCTGGTCAGCCTACTCAGATGTGCTGATGAGAACTTCTAATGGAGATAACTGACTGTTTAGCCAAAAGGAAAGCATGTCGAAATGACATCGACACGTCTGAGCATCTGGAAATATCGAATATCTGGAGTCAGAGGACCTGGACTCTGGGATTTTCTGACATTTACTAGCTTTGTGACTTGGACAAGTTGCTCAGTCTCTCAAGGCTTTGTTTCCTCCACCTGTGAAGTGAGAGATTGGGGGCATTAGATAATCACTAAATTCCCTTCCCATTCTAACATCATATGGGTCAAATACTTGAGTCATTATTTTCTTCCCCGTTTCAACCATTTCTCCAAGTCACTCGCAATATTAGCCACTAATAGAAAATCTGAGGGGTCTTGATTCTCAAATAAAGGGTACTCACAATCACTGCCTGCCTGCTATGTGCCGGCACTATGCCTTCTGCTGTGCTCCCACCTGGCCTGGACACCCCCATGTGGTTCTAGAAATGACCTGCATGATGAAAATCAAAGATGTGATGTCACAAATATTAGTTTACATTTTCTGTTCTAGCTGATATTTTATGTTCTGTCCCTAAATATTCCTTTCCTACTACCCTTTAAAATGTGTTTGTGCCAACAGGGCAGCAGAACAATTTTCTTACCCGGTATTGAAAAATTACACGGTTATCAGGAGAGCCTGGACATGAAGGAGGCAAGTAAGTCATTTTTAAAGTATTTTATTTAGAGAATAACAAATTGAGATAGCACTCTAATGAGGTTGCTGACTTTAAAAGATAGCGTAAGCCCCGACTTAAAACTCTTCAGCGGCTTCCACTGAGTTGGGCTCTAATTCTCGGTGGGGCGAACATAGGAACTTAGCACGATCACCTTGTATGTTTTCCCACAAGATTCTTACACTTCCCCAGATTGAACCACAGGAAGTATTCAGTCTCCTCTTAAACTTAGGAACATGTAACAAAATGACTAAAAAAATACTCATATCAAAAATAAAATCCATATTCCTTAATTGGATACACACACATACACAGATGTATGTGCATACATCTGTGTATGTGTGTGTGTGTGTGTGTGTGCGCAGTTATGTACATATGCATGCATGTGTGTGTGTGCATATGTATTTACATATACATGTGTGTTTCCAACTAAAAACCATATATGGCATAAATATTTATGATGAGGCCCCTATTCAACCTTTATGTATCCCACTTCTAGTGACACAACCTTATAGCCTACTCCCTAAACTTATACAAACACATGACTTTCTGAAATTGCTCATATTACTTTATGCTCTGTGTTGGTTCACCTCCCTCCTTCTTGTCCTCAGGTATACCCATCTTGTTCAGATGGCCTACTTCAGCTGTCATCTTCTAGTGAAAGCCTCCCTGACCTGAACTGACCACTCTCTCCTTTGTGTCCTACTGTATCTGCTATCATAATTTCTCTAACTCTTTAATGTAAATTTGTTATACGTGTATATCACCCTACTAAGTACTGGGTACATAATTGATATCTGTTGACTGAATAAATATGATAATAGAAAAAGAAGTATCCAGTGAACTCTTTGGTCTCTCTAAGGCAAAGATATATTCTTTTCCTCAAAATCCATTTATAGGTCCAGAAAATAGTTCCGATTTATTTACTATCAATAACTATAGGTAAGAATTCCTAAAGATAGTGCTGTTTTTGAAATATGATGTATTACATGATTTAGGGAGCAAAGAATGAACCAAGCACACAACATTGTCAGCAAAACTTGTTTGATTAAAATGTTTAAAATGCTATTTATTCTACCATTGTGTCAAAAAAAATATGAGTATAAATTGAACTATCACCACCTTAAATTTCATGCTGCAGTGGGATTTTAATTTGTAATCGTAAAACAGTGGGACATTTATTTTTGTCCCATCTGTGCTGAAATAGCTACAGTCTTTCCCTTCAGGTATGTATTTATGGCCATATCAGTCAAGAAGCCCAGGGAAACAGCTCTCAGGGAATATGATCAGCACTGATGGCAGAAACAAAGTAAACATGTTAACCTGTGCCAGGTAAAAGTATTAAAAATGTGTTTACCTACATAGCTACCCAGAAGCACATTAAATTGAATGCTGAGAAAAAGTGTCAGGTAACTGTGTTTCCAAATCCTCCCTCAATCCTAGGAGACAATGCCTTTTCTAGCAAAAAATGCTTACTCAGTGTCAATTATAATGCCAGCATCAGACTATGACACAAGCGCTTGAAGTTGAAGCTCATAAAGCTCCCTTTAATAGGGGAACAATCTAATTTAATGGTTAAATGCCAATCAGGGTGGGATAAGTAGGCAGCAGCTGAAAATACAAGATTTAGAAAGCAACTGCAGCTCCTCTGGGAACGCATTACTACTGAATGGCTGTCAGAAGCAGAACATAAGTGAGTGAGCACCATTAACTTGGGGAAAAAAAAGAACAACTCCTATTTAAGTGAACACACATAGAAACCCAGTACGGTTTTGAAGTTACATGCTAAATGGGTTTGGAAAACTTTCTTAGACGAAAAATTGTGTGCAAATGAATTTGTATAATGAAAACAAATCAGGATATGAAGAAAAATCAAAAGTACCTTTTCTCCAACTATAATATTATCCGTGCTATACATCCATAAAGAATCAAATATCTCCTAAGGTAGTCATGAAATTATGGACTCATGACTGATCCAGTCATCCTGAAAAAACATTTAGCCTTTAGAAAAGGGCATTATCTCCTGGGCCAAAAGCAGATGTGAGCTTCACCATTTGACCTTTTCATTTGCCTTCTCCCGAGCTGCCACTTCTCCCTTCATTATGAAAAAGAAGATGACCATCACTGCGGCTCAAGAGAAAATACCAGAAGAGACCTGCTCTAAATCACTGACCCAGGAACTCTCCTCCTCTCTATACAATGTCTTATCTCACATTCTTTGCCAAATGATAAAAAGTAATGGCATGCAAGGCAGAAATAAAGGGCAAAACAAAGGCATCTGGAAGAGGCCAGGTAGGCATGGTTTAGGAGAGAGGTGACGTGTCCGTGTATAGGGAAGGAAGATATCTCTTAATGAAACAAGCTTCACCAGCCCACAGTGATTTTCCTTTTCCTGACACAGGAAAGGGGTCACCAAGGGCAAGTACAATGTGGGCCTACCCACAGCCACAGTTGATTGGCCCAAGTTGGCATCTGTCCCAGGCTGAGCCAATCAGCTCTTTCCCAGGACTATTGCCTCTGCAACCAAAGACAGCACAAGCCATTCCTACCTGGCAGCATAAACTACCAGATGTGTACATCTCAGAAACATGTGAAGTCATCTTTTCCACCTTCTCTGTACCTGGTCTGCAGTGAGAAACCAACAAGCTAAGAGAAACCAAGAGACGGAGAAATAGTATCGGATGCATTCAAGTCCCTGCTTGTGAGGTCCTGGTCTCCCAGCAGTTTTACTGTCCCACTCTTCCTTCAATTATTCTACACTTAATCATGTAAGGGACCGGTGGCGCAGACCATCACCATAAAAATTCACTCTGATTTAAGCACACAGACCCAGAGTGCAAAGTCCAATCCCTACAGAGTCCAGAGAAAATAACTTAGGCGTTAAGAAAGAGATCCATTCTGCTCCATGCACGATAATCCTTTAAAAATAAATTTTTCTGGGAGTTCCCTGATGGTGTAGTGGCTTAAGGCTTCGGCATTGGCGCTGTCAGCGCTGCGGCCTGGGTTCGATTCCCAGTCAGGGAGCTACCCACATACCAAAAAGCAAAAAATAAATAAATAAATAAATAAATAAATAAATTTTTCTAAGTTAATTTGAATTGGGTTTTTGCTGCTTATGAACAAGAATTTAAATACTTGATTAAAAAATGTTATACTTGAGCATCTTCAAATATAATAGAAGACTAAGAGAGGGTGACTAGTTTGAGAAGCAAAGATCTCCATGACATTCAGCCATCTGAGTGTACCCAAGTCCTTTGCCTTGCTGATAGTGGATTTCTTTGCATACTGATAACTTGTATGTTTGGATATACATATGCATGTAAATATGTACAATATGTAGATTTTATGATGATCAGGGCTTTTCTTAGCACTGGAGGTTAAAGTCAATTATCTCAACTCCCTGATTCAATGCAATCTCAAGAGAATATAAAATTACTCTGGAAGAGTAAAAACAATTTTTCAGCCCTCTGAAAAGTTTTGAAAGTTTATAATTCTCTAAAACTATATATGAGACTTTTAGAAAGCACATAAAATGCTAATGTGATAAATATTATATATGAAAGTATATAAAGGTTTATGTGGTATGGTTGAATAGAAGATCAAGTCTCATGCAAGCAATTAGAATTGACACTTGAAGGCAATTTAAATCCAATCAAATCTTTGTAAATTACATATCTTAGCAAAAGGTGATGTCATCAAAAAATGTATGATGATATTAACAAGTTTTGATATTTAAAGACAGAACAATGAGTTTCATGCTAGTTTTCTTGGTCACCTATTGGTATACTATTCTACCAGCCTGAAATACTAAAAATACTCTGAATATTTAATATAACTTTGAAAAGATTAAGCTAATTATCAGGAACACTTGCTATTCCACAGGAAAAAACATAAGTAACTTAGGCAACTGTTAATTAAATAAATTCTATTTCTCTTCATAACAGCATCTCAACAGCTACTTCATAACACACAAGTACTCTACGACTACACATCTATGCTTCCTCAAACCTCCCAAATGCCTCAATTTTCAGGGCTCAATAGCTCCTGACACAAAGATATCAGCACATCCTGAGTAAGTGAGCACAGAGGCACAATTTTTGACAGGCCCTGCCAAGATATAAGCCAATACCATCAAGGTTAGCTTCTTCTTTAGACTTTGCAGGTCACTAACATTCCTGAACTTCTGTTCAAACTTGAAGCAGATTGGCTTTTTCATACAATAAAAGGTCAATTTCTCTCCCAGCTTCCTTATACCACAAAGTGGAAAGTAAAGGTGAGCACAGGTGGTAGAAGGACTTACTTCATGGTTTTTCAATAGCATAGATTCATTGCTTAATACAAACTTGGACAAAGGGGTCAGAAAGAGCCAACTGTAACCCCTTTTAGCCTCTTGTTGCTCCAGATACTGATATGCTATCCCTCTAGTTTAAATGTCTCTGTCTTTCTCTCTTAAAATACCAGAAGAAAGAAACTACCTAAGTGGCCTGAGCAACCTCCACAGTCACCATTATCACGGCTTCAAGCACCAGTACCACCCATCGACAGAAATGCTGCACAAAGTCTAGGGGGCAAAGCTGGGAGCAGGGACCAGTAGGAAAGAAGCACGGGGTCTTCCGTGTGCATCTTGCTGATGCCAGTCCCTGTCCCTAGTGATATCTTCTCATACCAGACTTCAGGATAACTCTCCTTTAAAAATTAGCAAGATACATGCTACAGAGGCATGTGGTTCTCTAAGGGCAGCTTCAGCCCCCTGCACAGAAGGCAGAACCACCAAGCCTGGTTCCTCATTAAGCAGCAGTCTTTATCACAGGACCCATGGCTTTCCCCCTTTCACCATCCTCTGACTGGTGCCCAAAAGTTTTTATTTACAAGGTGGAGAGTCAGAGAAAAAAAGCCTTAAATGGGTTTCAAGGTGGAGATTTTCTTTTTTAATGAACATATTTAGGTTGTCACAAGTCAAGTTCAAAATTCAAGTCACATATAAACAATTTAAACAACATAAACAATTTTTATAGG
Source organism: Lyroderma lyra (assembly GCA_004026885.1). NCBI lineage: Eukaryota > Metazoa > Chordata > Mammalia > Chiroptera > Megadermatidae > Lyroderma > Lyroderma lyra. Next base: position 99,778 of record PVJL010001389.1, on the reverse strand, counting down.
AGGAGGAGAAACCTGATGTTCAAATTCATTTGCCTCCAATTTTGAAGCAATTCATCTTTAAAATTTCTGTGAAAATTCTACAGAGTTGCCCAGAAAATGGCACCAACCATCTGTAAGTAAAAACAAAAGCTTTCTGTAGTATATATCACAGGTTCAAAGCACTTTGGCATGGGCAGATTGAACACGTTATTAAAAGAATTTAACTGCAAGAAGAGCTACCATAATTACACAGCAGCTGGTCTACTGTTGACAAAACAACTTTTAAAGGCTTTCAGAGCCTTAAAGGCTAATCAATTAAAAAGGCATGAATAGTAATGTGCATCCTATCCTTAACATTGCAAGCTCCATCTCCTGCAAATACAGTGAAGTTTTCATTTAGGAACAATTATTTCTTACATCCTACAATTAAGCCAAACATGTGAATAAATTTGAAGTTGTGTCTAGGTGAGACCATTACACTTAAAATAACTCCATAAAACTCAATTATAAACAGTGAACTTAAATGAGCATTTCCACACTAGCAAAGTTATTATCCAATTGACAACAGCTTGTGTCAGAGTTTGAGCTTACTCTACCAAAAGCAGGCAGAGAAGTGTTTTAGATTACTGTCTACATTGGCCAATGATATCCTGGAGGCATAAAGAATGAATGAATGAATGAACAAATGAATGAGTGAATGCTAAAATGAGTGTGTACACTACATCCAAACAACACGGACATAATCCCCTCGCTATTTGCCCAGGTGCTCATGTGGAATGGGCCCTCTGCCAGGCCCAACCAGAGTTTTCTTCAGGGTCCAACTGGAAGCCATCTCTCATAGGAACCCTCCTCCACACTTCACACAAAGCCTATTTCTTTTGGAATCCTTCACATTCAGAGAATTAGAAAGGGTTTTACATATCATTGGATCCTGTTTAGGACCCAGCAAACCCAGCAAACTTTTTCTACAAAGGACCAGATAGTAAATAAGCTAGGCTTTGTGGACCAGAAGGTCTTGGTTTCATCACAATACCTACCCCATCATTGTAGTGTAAAAGCAGCCATGCACCAGATTCAAACAAATGGTCATGGCTGAATTCTAATAAAACTTTATTTATAAAAGGAGGCAGGAAACCAAATTGGGCCCACAGTCAGTTTGCTGACTCTTACTCTACCAGCAAGAGTTCCCTGCTTCCCCCCTCAGTGTCCTGGGAGTTTCCTTGGGACCACCTCCAGTGAAAGGGGCTGACCCTCCTCGTGGCAGCCTCTTCCTCTGAGAAATGAATCTCCCTGCAACGTGCCATCACTGTCACATCTTCATTATCTGTGCACCCTGTTCTCTCCCAAGTCTCCCTCCTAGAGTGCTCTGCATAAATATTTCTTTAATTAAAGAAAATACCACCAGTTTTGCCTTCTGGAGCCTCAGAGAGTCAGTCTACTACCTTTTCCACCTCATGGCCCTTGTAAGTTTCTGAAGACAACTGTGGGATTGGCATTGACTGACGGCACTTCTCATTTGGGATCTATCTTGCGGCATTTTTTTCTTAAATGGGTAGTTCCCTGGCTGGGAGCTGCAGCATTTTTTACTATTAGTTTTCTTCTTCCATGTACACATTTTTTCCTCTTCATTCAGATAGTAAGTGAAGCATAGTTCCTGGCACATAAGCTCCACTTAGTTTTATGAGTAAGAGTGGCAGAATGACCCCAGAAATATCAATCAATAAATCGTTTTAAACATCTTTCTCTACAAATTCAATGGATACAGGAGGTGGACAGCTCCTCAGTACCAGTGAGTGTGCCAGTGTGTCAAACTTGTTCGGGTGTATAAACTGATCATTGAGAGGCAGAAGGCCTCTTTGCCCTGTCTTCTACAACCCACCAGGAACCTGGAGTATAATTTTAATGTGACATACTCCAACACCAACATTCCAACTGAGCACTCTAAGGCAGGGACCATTCATTGTCCTTGTCACACACTGAACCCTTTCTTCTTGCCTTTCAGCAACCCTGTCTTTGCCATGTTAATAGCCTGCGATATTGATCCCTCTCCTTAATAATCCCCACCCCAGAGCACCACAGACACCATTGATATTTATGTGAAAGCACACACTAGACCTCCAACAGTTCACTCTAACTTTAAAAAATTAATAAAAACCTTAAGAATACTCCTTATAAATAAGCAATCTTCCTCAGGGTCAGAAATCGGGTCCCTCACAGAATTCCTACTTTTAAGACACTAGTAAAATGAATACACAAAATGGTGCCTCTAAAATCTACGCTTAGGGACAATTCTCATTTATAATCAGTAATAAAATATTCAGATATTTAAACAGGCTGTTTTTAATATCAAAGGTCTTTAAGACCAAGGTAATTACCCCATCTCAGTTAATGTCATTCTCCCTCTTTAAATGGCTTCTCCTCACTCCTGTGAAGGGAAGGAAGAAGGCATTTCACAAAGTCCTATACTATCTCGTCACTAGGCATAACCCTGGTGTCATGTCTGTACAAGAAAGATATGCCTGTGGACACTCACCAGGGTGGGAAAGAGGCCCCAGCAAGGGCAGGATCTGCCTATCTCTGTTTCAGAAAATCCAAGACAAGCCTTCAGCTCATGCAGTGCTGTCAATACACTAATAGACACTAGCCACATACGGTCACTTAAATTAAGTAAATATAAAATTAAGTGAAATTAAAAATTCCAGGTCCTGGACTTTACTCGCCATATTCCAAGAACTCAGTAGCCACATGTGGCTAGTGCCTACTACAATGACCGTGCAGATGTAGAATATTCCTGTCACCCCAGAAGAGACTAGCACGTTCCACTGGGCAGTGCTAGAGGGCTCACCATGCTGCTGCTCACTGACTGCTGCTCTCCAGCCAACACCTCGAAGGCTAGACTCCTAAACTGTCGAGGCCTGCTGGAGTTGTACTCTGTACCTCCTGGAAACCCAAAGGAAAAATGGGGATATGGAAATGTCACACCTGCTGTGCCAAACAATTAACACTACATTGTTTTAGAGGCATTCTTTAAGTAAAATGAACAAAGAAACACGTAATTTGCGCATACCTCGGGGAGTTCTGCCAAAGTCCAGAGCTTGTGAAACCAGGAGGAATTTTTACACAATAAAAATAAGACTTGATTCTTATCTAGATTCTAGTAAATATGAGAGGGAGAGGGAACAAGAGGCAAATTTTCTCTAACCATTTGTTCTGAAGTTGGCATCCTGTCCATTATGTTATGAAGTTCATTTTCTCCCGAATTATCACTGCACCAAAAAAGGATGCAGGGCTTGTTTGTTTTTTATTTCCTTAATAAAATATGACCCCAAAGTTCCAGGGAAAGTATACTTACATGCCTTAGATTTATCAACAGACAATTAAAGTTATTCAATAATCTGCCTCTAGGTAACATAACATATAATTTTTTTCAGGTTTACTGAAATTACCATTTCTCTAAAATCTAAAAACAAGAGGAAGCTGCTAATAAATTTTAAGTTTCCCACATAGTTTCTTTGGAGAAAATAAAATTATGAAAGGAACTAAATTCAAATTCCAGGCTGCTTTCTGAAAGATGAGATAACCGACCTCCTGATAGTCTATAAAGTCTGTGAAACATCTGTTTTGATAACATATGTACTTAAAATTCCCCACATGTCACTTTCAAGCCACTACAAAATATAAGGTGGCACCAGCTGCAAGAATTAGGAGGCAAAGCTGTTAGCAAAGTGTCAGAAAATGTTCAAGATTTAAATGGGTCCCAAGTCTCACTACCATTTGCATATCATGATCCTAGGAAATAGGCTGAACAGAAACTGGAAGCCCTTCCTCTTTCACGTGAAAGAAAATTCTACCACAGTCTTGGTGCTCTCCCTTTCTACCTTCCTACTAAGGGCTTGTGGCCTGTTTAAATCTGGTATGGTACCTTTCGACCAAAATGCCCTCCCCTCATTACTGCTACTTCTTCAAACACTGTCTATCTGCAAGGGCCAGTTCCACTCTCACACCTGCCATGAAAGCTGCTTCCCCTCTTCTGGCCCACAAACACCTACTTCTTTCTCCGCACTGATAGCAAATAATAAAGGATCACACAACTGCCACACTCATCTCCTCACTCTGTTCTGCCACACTCATCTCCTCATGGCTATGGACCTGCTCCTGTTTCCTGGCTTTTACAGAATAAAGCTCCCAAAATTACATCCTCAGCCCAGAGCTCTCCCCCAAATTCATATTCCCAACCACCTACTCCACATCTCCAGAGGCATCTCGAATGTCAGGACTCTGAAGCTGACCTGATCCTCTTCCAAATCTGCCCCTACTCAGCACCTTCATCTCAGCAAATGACAATCGCACTGCTTCCACTTATCAGACTCCAACACTTGGAACTGTCTTTGACGCTGCTTTCTCATCTGTGCACCACTCCCTGCCCTTCAATAAAGCCCATCTCCTCCACTCTTTCCAAACAGACAAGGAATACCCCTTTCACCACCTCCGCTGCAAACACCTGGGTCCATGCCAACACCATCTGGGTTATTGCACAGCCTCTTCTAACCTTGCCCCATCTTTCCTATTATTTGTGTTCACAGTAGCCAGTGATCTTTTAAAGCATGAATTTTAGCAGGTCCTTCTTCAGTACAAATGCTTTTAATGGCTCCCCAGGTCACAGGAAGGAAGGGAGGGAGGAAGAAAGCAAAATGGGAAGGGCGGAGAGAGAGAGAAAGAAGAGGAAAGAGAGAGAGAAAGAGAGGGAGGGAGGAAAAGAGGGGGGGAGGGAGAGACAGCCAACATCTCGGCAGTAACCTCTGAGGCCTGGTGTGATGGATAGCATGCCTCCTTACGACTTTGACCTTTTACTCCTCTCCCTGTGGCTTGCTCCATTCCCACCGTGGCTCTCTTGCTGTTTGAGAGCCAGTGAGACATGATGCCGCTGCAGCACTTTGCATCGCTGCCTGGAAAGCTCTTCCTGCAGAGGTCCCACGGCTTCCTCTCTTACCCGGTCTAGGTGCTCATGCGATACCATCACAGTGGGATCTTTCAGGAACACCGTATCTAAAGCTACCAACTGTCCCCCACCTACCTGACATTTCCTCTTCCTCCTCTCCAATTCAGTTTCTCCGTAGCCCTTCTCCCCATCTAAGTAAGATACTGTATATTTTCCTCTTTCCTGATTTTCTGCCTCTACCCCTATAGAATGTAAGATCCACGAGGGCAGGACTTTTTGTGAGCTTTATTCACTGCTTTATCCACAGAGATTTTTTTTTTTATTGTTTCATTCACTATTGGGTATTCACCTTGAACTATGATCGGCACAAACTGGTCCTTAAATATTTAGAGAGAGAGGTAAAGAGAAGCCGCTTCCAAGTTCTAGAAGGACAGTTGCCATGTCTTACCCTTCCTTTTTATATCCCTGCATAGGACCCTGAAAGAAGTACTTGGTGCCTGGTTATTTTATTGGCAAATGTAAAATATGAGGTCATTCAAATGGTTGGATACATTAAATATAGGTAGTGTTGATATAATATTAAAAGATGTAGCTATTTTTAAAACACTTCAAACCTCTTTAACCTGAAGCTCATAATCTCTATTCAAGAATTAATAATTCTCAAAATCACCAATCAGAGACAGTTTCTTAAGTGCTGCCAAAAAAATGACACAAATATGTACGGACCCAAAAAAGATGGGGAAAACAAATTTCACTACCGTCACGAATTGAGAAAATTACAGCAAATAAAATCAATGTCAATGCCAAGCCATAAAACAAATCATTTGGGTTTTTATACCAATAGGGTGATTATTAAAATGGACAAGTGCTTTTAATGAATCAACACTACTTTGGCAAGTGATAATGTTGGTGATAACCTAGACAAATCCTTAGGGAATCTGGAAGTCAGGGAATGAAACAGGGAGCAGAGGAATCTTGCCCCCCCCCCCCTGTCGGGAAAGACAAGAACGTACACACTGTCATCTCCCAGATAAGCAGTCTTGGACAGGGGAGACTTGCTGGTCAGGAAGTCTAAGAAATGGCTGAAAACACTCAATCCTTTCTACACTGCCTATAAAACCTCAACCATCAAGTATAGGCCAAATGCAAACCGGATTCTTTTTCACAGGAAAGGGTTGTGCAGAAAGCATTATGGAAATCCCTCCTCCATAAAAGATTGAGCATTCCAAAGGAGAAATGCTGGAACTTGCCAAAACAAACCCTACACAGTGGTTTCACAGCACTCAGTGCCCCAGTCCTCATAGTTCATTCCCACAGACAGCATTTCATTCCTACAGAAAAGACTCGGGTCTCTTCCAAAGTTCACTGAGCTGCTACAGTACACAACTGTGTAGATACATCTCTTCTGTTTTGTGAAATCTGTATAAAAATTTCACTACTTTTACCAGCTCCTCACCAACCAAAGGGACCCAAATAGAAAATCCAAGGTTGATACTGGTGGGGTGAGGTATGACAAACATCTTCTGTAATACTGGAGACCAAGGAAAAACAGTGCACATGTTGTATACATTCAGCATTCGTCTTTTCATCTTTATACTACTACTCTGTAATTAATTGCACTGCTTGGCTCAGAAATGTCTCTATCAAAATAAAGTCTGTATCTTTTACAAATTGTTCTTTTATGAAATACTACCCCTTTTATTAATATGTTTGAATATTTTTGTTAGGGTGTGGGGGGGTAGATTCATTATTTGTGTCTTGTCTGTAACGTTACGTGGTCTAAATATAAATGCAAAGGAGAAAATGCATAGCTTGCAGGTTTGCACCACCTCAATGTGCTCTTCTCTTATTAAAGTAGATGCAGGAATTTTCTAACAGCCCATTTTTTATTTTAAAAAAGTTTTATATACAATACAAAAACAAATCTTCTAAAGCAGCAAGGGGCTAGCTAGAAATGATACAGGAAGAGAGGTGAACTGTCTAATGGTAGATTCACAAAATTTAAAATCCAAAAGGATCTCAGACATCAGCTACACCAATATTCACCCTCAAGATGAGCCTTCAAAACGGGTTCCACCACCAAAGAGGTTTGGAGTTCACTGAATAGTACCTGAGTGATCATTCAGGTACTAGAAGTCCTGAAAAGTCTCACAATTAAAAAACATTATTTGTTTCCCAAACATATTTGACCATCACACATTTTTCCCCCTTCAACACCTCACAGAAGTGTCTCTTCTTGCAGATCCTGCTCTAGAAATACTGATCTTCTGAAAATCAATTTACAGGTGAGGAAAGTGACATTCAGAGAAGTTAAATCAGAGAAGTTAAATGGAAAGCCCAGTAATTAATTAGTGGCTGATAATACGGCAAATAGCATGATGTGAGTTTGGATTAAAATTTGTTAATAAAAATAAGCAAAATGATTCTGAGGAAAAAAAATGGCTGCTTGAGATGGCGATCCTTTAAAACCCCCCTGGAGATTACAACAATTGGAACAACCATAATTCAAGGAAGGACACCCTATACCACCCACAATCACAGTTAAGAGACCCACACATCACAATGAAGTACCTACAGGTGGGCAAAGAGGGGCAAACTGAGAAGGAAGGAAGCGAGCAGAGACGATGGAGCTGCACGCTCACGTTGCTGCTTGGAACTCTGCAGCTGGGGTGGGCAGGAAGAAGGCGGCAGCGGTGGCCAGGACAGAGAAAAGAGGCCCAGAGGCCCCGGCCCTAAGGAACCGCGACCAGACCTCGCTTTGACCCCAGAGTGGGCAAGCATTGGTGCCACAGGACAGCAGCCAACTTCAGTCTTGTTGGGAGAGGAGAGGGAGTGACGGGGCCTGGAGGGCGGGGGGAGCTGTGAGGGGCCATGGGTCCACCTTTATCCGGCCAGGGAAGAAGGAGGAAGGAGAGGAAGAGCTTTGGGGGCACACTTCTCTGTCCACCAGCAGTCTGGTCTAAGGGATCAGCATATAAGACAGCTAATCCCAAGGCCCAGGGCAGAAATCTCTGGGCAAACTGAGAGGGGAAAAGAGTAAGTCATCACTTTCTCTGTGGCCAGCAGCTCCAGGCAGGAAACAAAGGCAGGAACCCTGGTGCCCTCCTCTACCCACCCACCCACCCCTCCAGACCTCTGCCCTGCACCTCCTGCCAGCATTAGCAGTGAGCCCAAAAGGAACTGTAGCAGCCAGTGCCGGCTTAAGAAGAAGAATATCTACAAACAGAGCATATGAGGAACCACAGAAAGACAACTTAAAGTAAATTTTGAACAAAAAATCACAGTAAATGAGATGGGGACAAACAACCTATCAGAGACAGAGCTCAAAGCTATTATAAAAAATGCTCAGAGAACTTAGTGATAATTTCAATAAAGAGATAGCAAGCATAAAGGAAGACTTACAACCCATTAAAAACAACCAATCAGAAATAGAGATTATAATAAAGGAAATGAAAAACAGAATACAAGGAATTGGCAGTCTAGATGAAGCAGGGATGCAAAGCAGTGATTTGGAACAAAAGTCAGCAGAAAACCAATCACAACAACAAATAGAAAAAAGAATCCAAAAAATGAAGATAATTAAGATTTCTCTGGGACAACATCAAGCATAACAATATTCGCATTAGAGAGGTACCAGAAGAGGCAGAGAAACAGCTAGGAATCAAGAACTTATTTGAAGAAATAATGAATGAAAATTTCCCTAACCTAGCAAAGAATATAGTCATACAAGTCCAGGAAATACAGAGAATCCCAAGGAAAAGGAACCAAATAGGCCCACAACAAGACATATCATATTTAAAACAGCAAAAGTTAAAGACAAAGAGAAAAACTTTGAAGCACCAAAAGAAAGGCAAGTGGTAATTTATAAGAGAGCACCCATACGACACTCCACTGATTTTGCATCAGCTACTTTACAGGCCAGAAATGACTGGCAGAAAATATCCAACATGATGAAAACCAAGGGTCTACAACCAAAAATAATGTCTCCTGCAAGGCTAGCATTCAAAATTGAAGGACAGATAAAGAGCTTCTCAGACAAGAAAAAGCTAAAGAAGTTCATCACCACCAAACCAATGCTACAAAGAATGTTAGAGGGACTTCTTTAAGACGGGAGGAGGGAAGGGAAAGTGGGTACAATTAGGGGAAGGAATTGAGAAGTTTAGTTTGGTTGTTACAAGGCAATAATCATGGGGATATACAGTATAACATGGGAATATGGTCAAATAAGGTTGCAGTAACTTTATGTGGTGTCAGATGGGTTCTGGATCTGTTGGGGTGATGGGAGGAGAGCTAGAGAGGTGGGTAAAAGTAGGGGAAGAAATCAAGAAATACAAATTCATAGTCACAGAACAGTTGCAGGGATGTAAAATGCAGCACAGTGCATATAGTCAATAATATTATAATAACTACTTGTGTCAGAAGAAAACCAGATGTATTGGATGGAATGAGGATTATGTAAGTTATATAAAGGTCTCATCACTGTACTATACACCTGAAACCAACATAATACTGTATGTCAAATGCAATTGAAAAATAAAAAAATAAGTAAGCAAAGATCCCAACATCTTTCCATTCCATCCATACCTCACAACACAGTTGCCTTTTCTGTGTCTTTGTCTCAATTCCGTTGGATTCTTACATTCCCGCAACTTTTCCTTGTCTACTTGACCAATATGCAGCTGTTAACCAGCTTTGATTCGTTCACTAGCAAGCATGGCCTTTCCTTCTGGGAAGTCCTTTAACAGTGATCTTTCAGAATCTAGAGTTGAGACAATGACTTACCAACGAACGGAAGGAATGGCTTTAATGGGGGCCATGGCAGATGGAGCTTTGTGGTTCTCCTCAAATTTATTTCAGGGATTCTACAGATAAGATCGGAATGACATAGGATCAGAGAGTTTTCTTAATCCAATTATAAAGCAGTGATCTTTTCCTTATTTAAATCCTGTAGCTCTTTCTTTTCTGTACTCTCTTCCTTTCCATTTTCCATGTTGAACTTTATTCAGTACACTCCTTCTCCTGGAGGGATGTGAAACCCTCAAGCAATGTCAGAACTGTGCAGAAGCTATACAAAATGAGTATAGCTTGTCTGCAATGTCTTCTGGGTGCTATAGCACTCCACATTTCTCAGTTTGCGTGGCCTAGCTGAAAATTACCTCTTCTAGCAAAGGTCTGTCCTATACAGCTCCCAAGCCAAGATAAAAGTACCATTACACAGACTACCTTTCTTTAAAATGCTATTCCATTATATGATATGTACTGCGCTTCATTTAGAAAGTTGAGCCTCTAAATAGCTTTGGTGGAAAAAGTATCTTTTGCATCCTGTTGACTTCCACTTGTCTGGCTTGCCTACACCAAAGAATAACAACATTGCCAACAGTAGAAGATGAACCCTGAATTGTTTCTCAGAATTGGGTGGAGTTGATGCTGAGCCAACCACAATCTCACCTGGTGCTCCTTAAAACATTTGAAGTCAACTAGCTGTGATTCCAATCTATAACACTGGAACAGAAAGAAGAGCATTGGCTGTGAGAGATGAAACAGATCTAGACTTGGGTCATTCTGTTTTAAAAGTGCCAGCCCTAACTACGAGTATACATGTTACTCCTCTATAAGACAGTTCATGAAAGAGATTTTCAATAGCATTAGAAGGACTTCATATATCTTCACCTATATATACCAAGATTAACATATTGCCCTCTATTTTACTCTGTTAGAATAAGGATCAAAGACACTGAACATATGCTATATACCTAGCTAGCTAGGCAGCCATCATGTAACCCAGAGAAAAAGAATATTATTAGGGTAGTAAGAAATTACATATAAATAATTAAATCTGGGTGATGGGAATGGGAATGATCATTTTCTTTTTCAAACCTTTCCGTTTTTTGTTTAATAGAAATTATTGATACACTTTCAAAAGCACAGTGCAGCTTAGTATGAAAGTATAAAGCAGCCAGCCTCTTATTTCTACCTCTTTTATTCTCACCTCTGAGTGAGATGAGAAAAACAGGTAGAAAGTAACCCCCTCCCCCACACCTCCCCACGCTGGGAGAAAAACAAGCCCTTGCATGCATGCTGACTGACACATAAGAAATCGCATGCTGATTGATACATGAGAAAATGCAAGCTGATTAATACATAAGACATCACAAAATATAACAAAAGGCCCACAAGGACTGTCCAAAGTCTCACGCATGCACTCAACACCCTGAGGCGATGCCCTAGGGTGACCTATATGCTTCATTACAATAAATTACCCTTGCAATTTTAGAGGGGCAACTGGGCAAACCTAGGGGATGCTGGGTGAACGCATGTGCAGAAAGACAAAAGTTATTTAACTACAGAACTGTCAATCAATAGTGGAGAAACAACTGTTAAATCAATAGCAGAGAAAGGTCTTCCCATCCCAGAAGATAAGACTCTATAAAGGACAGAGAACCCCTATGAATCCGGGCTGCTCTCTCCACAGCTCACTCCTACCCCTTTGGAGTATACTTTTGCTTCAAAACTCCTGCTTGCTTTGCTCCTATCCTGACTCTTCCTCAAATTCTTTTAGCTCCAGAAGTCAAGTTGCTGCTGGATGACGAGCTCCAGCCAAGGAGCTCCAACAACACAAAGATGGCATTCCTAAGTTTCCCAAGTCCTAGGTCATGGTGATTAACGGCTTACCTAGAAGGTATTATTCCTAGGCAACAAAAGCAGGGAAGTGTTCCTGAGGAAAATGGCTGGTCATTTTTGTGGTATTTGCTTGTTCTTCATGAACAACCAAAAACTCAAATTAAGTGGCATTTGTCATAAAATAGAAACCTATTCCATTCACCTAAACCAGTCTTTTGTGATTTTTCCCCCATTCTCCCTGATCTTCACATCTTTTTACTCTATGAAAGCTGTAATTCTATTCAATGTATTTATTGAAGACTTACTCTGTACAAGACAATGCTGGCATTCAAGAAGAAGAAGACACTATATATAATAAGCTAGAATATTTTTAAAAGTCAGTACAAAATACACGTATAAGTAAAAGAGTAAAATCTAGACTAATAGAGGAATCCAGGGGAAAAGCTTCTGTGGGAAAATTGCATTTGAACTAGGCCTTGAAGAACAAAAAGTATTGTCAATTGAGAAGTAAAGGATGGAAGGACACTCCCGGCCAAGGACACGTCTAATCAAGAACAAATAAGAATTGTTATAAAAATGTCTGTGAACTCACTTGGTTGGGTAACTGGGAATATGAATTAAAAGAAGTCTATAAAAGCAAATTCTTCTATGAAGTTACACATTAAAGAAAAACCATGCACTTCTAGTACCATTCCTTTGATCTTGTATGGAAAGACACTACATAAATGCAGAATACTTCTTCTATTAAAGTCAGTGTTTTTAAGGAATAATATTTTCAGAACACTTGAAAGTAAATGTTGTATCTTCCAGATGGAAAAACTGTAAGAAATTAAACATATTCTGCATGGACAATCAAATCAAAGAAACAGCATAGCAAGAAGAGAACAAATTCAAGGGAGAGGTGCTAGATCTTTTTTTTTTTTTTTTTTTTTTTTTTTTGCTTTTTGGTATGTGGGTAGCTCCCTGACCGGGAATCGAACCCAGGCCACAGCACTGACAGCGCCAGCGCCGAAGCCTTAAGCCACTACACCACCAGGGAACTCCCTAGATCTTTTATTTATTATAGAGCTGATGTGCTCTTAGAAGCCAAGAACTCTTACCTGTTTATGGTAGCTTGATCAAAATACCAATAAAATAGTTGCTTAAAACTATTTTATTAGATCAGCATTAATGGGTAGTTTTAAATGTCAAAAAATATATGTTGGTTCCTATTCATCTGGGAATTTAAAGTTTAATTAGCGCAAGCCCTTGATTCTATAGTTTAAGTACATGAAGCCCAGACAGTAGGTGACTAATTTGCTTAAGGTCAGCCAGCTAGTTAATGGTAACCAGTTAAACTGAAGGAAACTAAATAAATTGCTCAAGGTCACCCAGTTGGCAACTGATGGGGCCAGAATTACAACACAGATCCCAGGCCTCTAATCTTTACTTTATATTGCCTCTCTGCCAATGAAATAGTAACATAATCCCTCACAAACATAGAGAACCCTACAGATGTAGACCTATACAAATAAAAAGTAGAGGGTAATAAATGCTACTATTATAAGTGCAAGTAAGTGTATGCATATACATTATCTAAATTGCTTTAATGGCAAAAACAAACTAGTAGTTTTTGATGTCTTGTTGGATTCTTAAATAATGTATATATTTGCTAATTTATTACCCTATTCAATAGTGAAAAAGGAAAAACATGAGATGGGAATAATCCAATCTTCATTTGCGCTGCTTTTTAGGACATAAAAATATTAAGAAATATATTTTGAAAGTGTTCACCCCAATTCCTACCACTCAGACACATTAACAGTATTGTTATTTAATCATTTAGAATGCCTAAAGATATTTGTTTTTATAGTTCAAGTAACAATCAGGATTTTTAAAAATTGGCAGAAATAGGATAATCCCGGGTTCATAAATTCTTACATCTATGACTTCTAAAAGGTCTACAAAAGATGAAGCTTTCAGGAGTGGGTGGGGGAGAAGGGACAGGGATACAAATATATAGTGATGGAAAGAGAACTGACAACACATAGACGATGTACTATAGAGTTGTACACCTGGAACCTAGGTAATTTTACTAATCAATGTCACCCCAATAAATTTAACAATAAAAAAAGATGAAGAATTCTTACTCAATACTTTCATTTGGCCTAACAAACCATTACGTGATAATCATTCATGCACACACCAAGATGATTTTTGAACCTATTTTTAAGTTTAGCCTGCAGCCCCTCTTGTCCAAAGAGAGAGAAAGGATGAGCAGGTGGGAGTGCAGGATAGGAGAAAGGGTACTAATTGGGAGACAGAGAAAACTAAACTTACCTGATGTGGCCATCATACATGGGGCATCTCTGATTCTGGAAGTGGGGCACAGAGCTTATGGGATTTGGAAGTTTTTGTCTATAGAGCTGTTACAAGAGGTATCCTGGGGGCATTAGGCTTCTAAGCCAGGATGGTTCGCACACCTGTCCAAAGTGGCTCTCATCTCCTCACACCTAAGCGGTGCTATGTGGACTGCTAGGACTGCTAAGGACTCCCACGAAGAAATTCCTGATGGCAAGCAGTAGTTCCTGCCCTATAGCCCCTAGCTACACTGGTACCACAGGTGACCAATGGTAGTTCTGGAGTCAGACTAGTTGAATCTACAAAGATCACAGTAACTTCAATAATATATAGACAAGGGTCCTATCCCATGAGACTTTATTGTTCCAAACCAAAATTCTTTTCCTTATATTCTGTCATCAAATAATAAGTCACCTCCCCCAAGACCTCATTCATAATCCTAGGCATAGACTTAATCATTTGAGTCCTCTTATCTGGTTCCTTCATGTCTGTCTTATTTGAGGAATGACAGTAAGAGTTGCATGCAGTAACATATATATCAGATTTTACAGATAATGACAAGATAAAATCATCTGTCCTTCTGCAAGATTCTTTCTGACCATACCAGGTATATTACTACATATTTTGACTATAGCACCTGAGTAAGTTGACGTTAGAGAACAATATACAGTGACTCCCAGGTTTCTTCTAGGGATCAGGTGTTAATATTCAATTGCTAATATTTAATAATCTGTCATACATATTTCCATCTGGCAAAGACTCTAGATTACCAGGAAGGGCCAGGGTTCACTAGGATCATATATGCTGGGGCGCAAAGTGGGGAAAGAAGGTGGCAAACCTGAGCCTAGGCCTGAGAGAAAAGTCAAGTCCAGAGCCAAGGAAAAAAACAAAACCCCAGTCAAAAAAGACAAAAACAAAATGATATAAGATGAAAACAAGTGGCATCAAAACTTGAGAATAAGCCAGAGGATCCGAAATGATCAATAGAGACCATTTTTGTGGCCCAGGAGTTATATGGCACCAGGAATATCAGGATGATTGACAGATCACAAATTAAGACTTGAGTAAATCATAGAACTTCAGAGGATAAAATAGGCCCTAGGATCTTGTCTTATTTCAAATCTCTGTGAGTCTATGGGAGCTTTCAGCCCTTTCATTCAATTTAAAACATTCAACAGTATGTCTTGGCAAACTGCTAGGTGCCAGGCACCAAGGCAAGCACTGTGGCGTTAGAAAGCAAAGAAATAGCCTTGGTCCCTGTCCACATGGGGTTTACACACTAGAAGTGGCTCCATAAGACTTCCATTAACTCAGTTCTTCACATCCTAGCAGGCAAAAATGGAACCCCTTTCAATTTCCCAGCTCTCACTACCTAAGGAAAGCATACTTTTTCCTAATACCTTATATAAAAAGAAAAAAAATATTCAAACACGCAACATGCTGTCCTTTATGTACAGAGAATTCAGGGGAAAACACAGGAAAAATTTTCAACTACAGATCTGAAGAAGACAGAAATGATAATCAAATGAGCTTTTCTTCTAGTTAGACCATATGAAATCTGAGGTTATGATACTACATCTGATTTTCACAACACTTTTTCTTATACGAGCACTACATGTCTATTATAGAAGTTTTGAAAAATACTGTGGTAAAAGACAATAAAACATTTGAAACCCCATAATACCTAGAGATAGTCACTGTTACTATGTTGACACATTCCTTTCTACGTAGATAAACAGGTAAGTGAGGATTTATATACACTTACTCAACTCTACATTTTTAAAAATGGTATCACATTAATACAAAATTTTATATCCTACTCTTTTCTGAATATTGACTTTAACTTGGTAGACACACATTCTTAAAGAGCTAAGAAGATATTATCCAGCTATGTTGACTGCTGATGGGAACAGAATTTAAAATGATCTCCTATAAATGTGCTTGGCATTGCTTTTCCCAAGTACACTTATCCTCAATTTTCCTTTTTGACTCTAATCTTCTATTGTTTTCTTCCCATTTAGGTTGTCTTTTAAGTTATTCCTATGGTTTCACTTTATCAGCTTGGTTTTCACTTATACAGAAGAACTACATACCACCTGTAAACATTTATAAAATTAAATAAAACCATCCCCAAACTACTTCCTGGAAGAGCTTATTTGTCCTCTCAGAGAAGTGTCTGTTTACCCCCACTCTTGGTCACTGCTTTCTCCACCAAACAAAATGGTCCTGAATAGGGAAAAAACGGGGACGTGAAACCTGGTCAGGCTTTTTGAAAGTTTAAAAATATCATGTTTTCTGTAGCCACAAACATTACTTCCCCCTTTAACTATAATAGATTATTTCCTATTTCTACAAAATAACTTGCATTTGCTGTAATCTGTTTTGAATATTGACTTCCCAATTGTCCCTTGGGATGTGGTTCTGTTTTGATAGCTCCAGGATGCTCTATGAAACCCTTCCCCTAACAAGAGCCCCCCAAGGATGCCAGCGAATGTCCCAGAGAGCTGTCACTTACATACTAAATTTCTTGAACACACTTGGGTGATGACCATCTAGTCTTGGTGATTTGTCTGCATCTAGTCTGTTGATTAGGTCTGGAATATCCTGAGCACTTGCCATTTCCTAATCTAGTACTGCCAATATGTTTATTGCTTGAGAAAGTCTCGGTGTAGAAATATTACTCAGCAAATGCAGAAGCACAAAATTCATTTACACTGTATATTCTTTTTATCTCTGAATATATATTTGGTACGATGTAAGCCAAGGGCTTCTGCAATTCTCATTTCACACTATTTAAGATTCTTTCATTATTGTTTTTGGAAACCATTGCAAGGATTTTTCTCAAATTCATTTTTGGCTATCTCATTTTTAGTGTACCTGGGATCTGTCACCCTTCACGGGCTCAATTTAATAACCTGACCCTTCAAATAATCCTTTTTCATTACACGTATCTAAGTAAGCATTCTTTTTCTTTCCTTTGTTTCTTCTCTCTGTATTTAGTGTTTTCAAAGAGCTTGAATACAAGAACTTTATTTTTGTTATAATTTCCCATAAGGAAATTTATGTACTTCCCATTTTATTATGGGTAATTTGATTTGTTTGAGTAATTCTTTCCATTTTTTCTCTGAAATGTCTGCAATGAATTCTCTTTTGAAGAACTGATTATGTACTTCATGTCTTTCTTTGGAGTCCCTTCTCTGTTATAATATGGAATGGAGTAAAAATATATATTATTCATTATTATATGCTGCAATCTGCATTGCAACTACTAGACATTTTGAACATTTTCTGATTGAATGTGTGATACCAGCAGTTAACAATCATGGAGCATTTACTATATATGCATCATGTCATTAACTCTCAGGCGTTAAATTGTAAACTTCACTGGCTAAGAATTTCTCTAGTATCCCTAGCACTTAGAGCAGTGTTGGCACATAGTAGGTGACCACTAAATGTTGCTGAATGGACAAATTGGCAATCGACATGAGGTAGGTGCCATTATTATTCACGCTTTACACATAAAGGAAACTGAAGTACAGAGAGGTTATATCACTCCTGTAGTTAGCATATGTGAAGCCAGGACTTGAACCCAGAGCCCACATACTTAACCAGGATGTATTACTAGTAAATTCAATAACTACCTATACTAATGCAAACAAAATTAACTTTGTTCATCTTAACACGTGGTATGCAAAGTCACAAATAAATGTTGTGAGCAATGATTTTCCACAAAAAGATGTGCAAATGATGGGTTTTTAATAAACCTGTTAGTTCCCTCTTACCCATAAGTTCTCTTTTCTTGATTTCAATTATCCATAGTCAACTGCAGTTTGAAAATGTTAAATGGAAAATTCCTTAAAGAAACATTCGTAAGTTTTAAATTGTACACCATTCTGAGTAGTGTGATGAAATCTAATGATGTCTTACTCTTTCCCGCCCAGGACATAAATCATCCCTTTGTCCAGCGTATCCACACTGTATAGCTCCCCACAAGTTAGTTACTTAGTAAGTAGTCAGCTCGATTATCAAATCGATCAACTATCTCTATATTGCAGTACTTGTACTCAAGTAACCCTCATTTTATTTAATAATGACCCTAAAGCCAGTCACTTAACTTTTACTATAGTATATTATTAGAATTGTCCTATTTTATTAATCTTTTAATCTGCCTGATTTATAAATTAAATTTTATCATAGATATGTATGTACAGGAAAAACTTAGTATATATAAAATTCAGTACCTCCCATGGTTTCAGAAATCTACTGAGGGGTCTTAGATCATATACCCTGCAGATAAGGGGGACACTACTGTAATTAGGCAGATATCTGTAAGCTACTCATCAGCAATGAAAGTAAAAGCATAATTCCTTTCAAGCAATGTCTTCTGTTTCATTTCTCCAATAATTAATGAGGATTTCAGGACTTTTGATAAGTGGGTGTTCTTTTTCCACCAGAGTGGTTCTGGGTTTAAGTAATCTGTTTTGTCAATTCTTTTCAAAATAAGAATGGCACTAGTCAAATAATCATTTATTAGGGCTTCATTATAGTTATCTATACAGTTTATGAGGAGTCTGCTTATAAAGTGGAAGACTTACATGCTTCTCTAACATCTCTGCCACTGCTAGTCACTTGATTTTCCTGAAATACTATCATTCTTTAGAGTTTTGATTACTTGTATATTTAACAACTCATTAATAAAAATAATACACCCCTTTGAAAAGGGTAGTTCCTTAAAACCATTATTAGCTTTCTCCTTGAATCTTTATCAGCTCACACCTTAGTGGGAGCTAAGTGATATTTAGCAGAGAGCAAAGCCTTTTGGGAACATAAGGTCTTAAAGTTATGGGTTGAATAGTAAAAAGAGATGCAGAAATTAGAAGCAGGAAAACACCAAAAGTGTAGCTCAGTATGAAGGAAGGAAGGGACTAAGGGAGGAAAGAAATTGGGAAAAAACTTGTCTTGGACTCTGATGCTATTCACCTTGGAAAAGTCACTTAATCTCTGAGACCTTCAGCGGCTCCACCTATAAAATGGGGGTGATAAACATGACTTCATCACAGATACTTTAATAGCAGATCTCAGGATGTCATATAAACTGTACAGCATGATGCAATATATGGCATGGTGTTTTACTTGGCATTATTTACCTGTAATCAGCCCATTTATGCATTCTGCGATAGAAACATTCATCTCACAAAGGCTGTCAGCAACTTCAAAACACAGACCCATGAATCATAGCTACCCTTTTTGTCTGGAAGCATTTCTGATATTTTCAACCCAAGGAACCAATTCACAATTTTTAACAGCCTTTGTGTGCCTGCAAGCTCAGAAAGCTTCCTGTGTGCTCTCCCAACTCGAGTTCTGTAAAACCTCTGTTTAAACAAGAAAGCCTCTTTTAAGTCCTGTTTCAGTCTGGTGCCTTTGGTCAAGGTGGAAACTAAAATTGAAAACAGATAGATGTTTTACATTTAAATGGGTTTAACATAAATGTGCATTAAGCCATTTCATGGACGATTGCACAAATATCTTTTGCAAACTTGGTACACATGAGTACATATACAGTAACGATTAATGTCTTCTAGAGAAATGAGGTGCAGATCCAGAAACTGAAGAAGCTACCTCGAGTCCTCTCTCACTTGAAAGAAAATGTAATGGCTTTAAGGGAATTGCTCTAATAATATCATGGCATCTGCAATGGCTGGCCAGAGCAGAGCAAAAAGGAGTGTGTGTCACCGTAAGTCAATTTAACAAGAAATAAGCTTCCCCTGGAGAATCTAAACTCCCTAGCCTCCCACAAAGAAAATTGAATTTTGGAGGTCACACCTTGGATAGGTTACCAGAGGGAGAAGCTTAACGTTCTTTTTGTCATATGCTCAGGGAGGTCAATGCTATGTTCTCCCAACAAACGGCTACCAAAGATCTGCCCCCCCTCACCCCCCAAAATAATAAAAAATCCTTGTAGCCCCCTAGAAAATGGAAAACGATTGTGACACTTAAGATGCAAGGGACCACGCCGGATAGGATCATGTTCAAACCTCAAGTTTTGGATCGTGCAGTGAGGAGCGGATTGTTACTGGGGGCGGGGGTGTGGAGGCGAAGAGAGCTGGTGAGACTGTGGTGGGGGTCAAAGCAAGTCAGGAAGACCGACAGAGAGCTTTAGGCTAAAACTGTTAAGCCTAATGAAAATCAACAGAACTGCTGTTACCGGAGAGAAAAGCAGGTCGCCAAGTCAAGTCCAGGCGAAGCCCTAGCTCCGTGGGTGGACGGCCCCTCACCCAGTCGCCGGGGCGGGTGGTCGGAGGGCCTGGCGCGTTCTCGCAACGGCTAGAGGCGCCCCAGCTCACTGCATCTCGGTCAGCGGCTCCGAGTGGGCGCAGCCAAGCCACCGCCGCCCTCCGCCCCTCACACCGCACACCGCCCGGCCCGCAGCAACATGTGGGGCGCTGCCACTCTGCCGCCCGGGAACTCCCTCGGGCTGGAGTTCCAGGTGGACGTACGTTCGGCCCTAGAAAGATGCTGAATTACTCTTGGGAAAGCTACCTCCAGCGTAGAACTTGGCAGCTCCTGACATTTCCATTCCACCCTCTGAGCGCCAGCGCTAACCCACACGCCCCTCTGGACCTGCCCAGGCTGCGCGCAGTGCTGGCTGCCCAATCCGGGGCGAAACCCTGGAGCGGACTGAAGAGGCGAGGACTCCAGCTCCGCTGGCCCCGGGAGGATGTCCTAGCACTGGGTCGCTCCAGGGACTAAGCTCATTCCCCGGTTGGCCCTGGCCGGGGATCACTTCGAGCCGCTGGCACCAATCCTGTCTCCTTTTGTGCTCTCCCAGGAAGCCCGCCTCTACTCACCCGGGCTTCGCGCGGATTCCGGCCGCCAGCGGCAGCCCGCTGCCCCATCCCACGAACACTGCGGCGCCCCCAGAGTGTGCAATGCAGAGCCCCGCCAGCGCGCGGCCGGAGCCGGGGATGCAGGGAGGCAGCGAGGGAGGGAGGAGAGAGGAGCGAGAGAGAGAACACAGCAGGGAGGGTAGAGGGGCGCGCGCGCCACTCCCACTCGCGCCGGGCACTCGCTGCTGCCTCCGCTGCCGCCCGCGGGCCAGGCCTAGTGAGCCGCGGGACCAATCAGCGCGTGCGGGGGGAGCCGAGCCTTCCGCGGGGTGCGCTCATTGGCTGGGATCCACAAGACTCAACTCCCGTAGTGTCGGCCTGAGCGCCAATTCTGCAAACTCCGGCCCGCGGGAGCCCGCAGCCCTGCACCCGCACTCCGGAGCAGGCTGAGTGAGCCGAAGCCGGCAGGCGGAACAGGGAGGACTTGAGACCTGCCCGTGAAGCCCGTTCCCAGTGAGCGTTCAAAACGAGCGGTGTTTGTTCAGGTTGCAGCGATTCCTTCCTGTGGGCGACCCCTGCTCCGCTCGCCTCACTCTGGCTGGCTGCTCAATGACGGAAAGCCTTGCAGTGGGAAATGGCCCCAGCCAAAGCTTACACCCCGCCAACCCCAGGGCCGCGCCGTTGCACCTAAGAACTGGGGCTGAAAAGCAAGTCAAGCTCCGAACTCAGGGCAGACCTAGACCACTTGACATTTGCAGTGAAGGACCCAGACTGCGGGGTGGAGGAGGAGGGATGGGGAGAGACAGACCTTCGAAGGAATTGGGAACGGGTTGTGGGTTTTGGTGCGCGCCATTCTCCCACTTTCTGCCGACATCTCTCCCAAGTGAAGCGCCCCCCCCCCCCCCGCCGCCCGCCGCCTCTTAGGTATTGATTTTTCTCTTGTTATAAATTGTGTATGACTCTCCTGGATTTTTCAATCCAGAACGTCAGAGTGGAAGCGGAGCACGACCCTGCTCCCCACCCCTCGGAGCACCGCCGGGGGATGGCGGAAGGCAGGGTGCGCAGCGAAGGCTCAGGAAGGTCCGGAGAAGGATTCCCCAGGTCGGCCCGAGAGCTGGGAGCTCGGAATTGCTCCAGCTCAGCCAGGTACGCACCTGGCCTGCGGGACTACTTTGCGAGGACCGTCCGCCCCAGTGGCTTACTTTTATCTTCTTTGAGGTCCCACTCACTCCTCCCTAGACTTCCTGTTCTTCAGCTGCTTTTCAGGCAGGCCTCCTCCGAATCTTTCTGCCTCTGCTATTCCCCATAATATCTACTCCCTCTTAACATAAGAAATACCCCCCCCCTTTTTTTTTCTTCCTTCCTAGTCCTACTTGGAAGGGCCTCAGCGTATTTTTGATTAACAGTTTCTGGTCTCAGAAAGGTTTTCTCTTAGTTAATGTGCACAGGTTTTACACAAGCTCAGGGTTCAAGTAGGCAAAGATAATCAGCACTCTTCTAGAACCTTTGAACACGCGAGGTGATAACTGTCTCCCTGCAAGGATCAGCGTGTTGAATGAATTGAACATGAATTATTAATCAAACTGAACCTGGAACTATCCCCCAGTGACTTTGTGAGTTAGAATCTGGTATTAAGGAGGGTGTGTCTTAGTTGTCATCGCTGCCACTTATTTACCATATATTTCTGTGTCTAAGACGCCCCCATGTATAAGATGACCCCTACTTTTCTAACCCAACATGAAGAAATCAATATCAACCGGTTACTCCTGTGTATAAGATGACCCCCAATTTTTGGTCAAACAATTTTAGACAAAAGTATCATCTTATACACCGAAAAATATGGTAGTTTCCAAAAAAGAAATTCCTTCTTCTGAAATTCCTGCCCCTGTACCTAATTGAAATGATCTTTTTGAAAATTGCCTCAGCTCATAGTTTAGTCAAAACTTAACATTGGGGTTCAAACTGAAGTTCAATATATTAATGCAATTTATGAGACTCTGAGTTCCCATTGGAGATAGAATCATTAGGACCTGTTTTCAGAAATGTATTTTTTTTAATAATACAAAGAAATCCACTGTAAATGTCAGCAGTGGTTACCTCTATGTGGTGGGATAATAAATGATTTTTTGTTTTCTTCTTTATACTTTACTGTATTTTCTAAAGAACATGTAACACATTAATCAGGAAAAAAATTAAGTATGTTCACTACAAATATACCATACTCTTTAGGCATCAGAAGAGCTAAAGTATTAAACCCTCCTTCTACTTTACCCTTCGCATCTTACCAATCATCAAGTCCCTTGAATTCTGTCTCATAGAATAGCTTTTAGATCTGTCCCCCCTCAACATCTGTACTGTCACTGCCACATCTTTATCATTTTTCACCCAGGCTTCAACAACAACCTTAACTGTTCTACTGTCTAGGCAGCCACCATGCTATCATGCTGCCATATCTCTAAGAATGACAGAGGTGATCATGTCACTTAAAAGCTTCATCGCTTTCAGTCTTCCCAACTCCATTTCTGTAAAGTTCAAACCTAGCCTGCTTGGCAAGGCCTTTCCCTCCCAGCCTGACCTCAGCCCTCCATGTTGGCCTTATCTCCTGCCTGCACACTTCCCTACAGCAGGGTGATGCTGCCCGACTCCAACTTTTTGTCCTTCATACACATGTTATTTGACTTCACATGTTCAGGGCTCAGTACTGGCATGCCACCTTTCTCTTCCTCACCAGCCCCACCCCCACCTCCAATAACAAGTTGCTACCTCTGCTTCAAGGTTCACTTCAAATACCACCTTTTTTATGAAGTCTTCAAAACTGACAGGCAGAATTAGTAACTCCTCTCTATACTCCAATAACAAACACTTTATTTATTCAACAACTATGGATCTAACTCCTATTATGTGCCAGGCACAATGAAGAAAACACTTAGTATTTATTTTCTTGGGGCATACCATGAGAAAGACAAATATTAAATCAAGTCACACATATAAATAATTGTGAACTGAGGTAAGTGTGATGAAACCACTACATGCACAAAAAGAAGCATGATTTACTTTGAACATATGCCAACCCCAGTTCTTACCACGTTATGTTATAATCTATTGATTTAGTTGTCCCAAGTTCTGTCTCCCATCATATTCTTCTGTGTGCCCCCATCTAGAACACAGTGCCTGGTTCATGGTAGGTGCTCAGTAAAATTTTTAAAAGAAATAAATAAGTCAATAAATGAATGGATATTTGAAACACTCCTGAAGCAGTTTATTTTATCTATTTACATGCTACTATTGTACAAAATCTAAAACACTAGTTCCTAGATTCTTAGATCCTTATCTCATTTTTCATAACTCTACTTTGGTTCTTCCAGCATCAATTGTCTAAGTTCTTCTTGTTTGATGTCACATTTAGGAGTTATAGCTGATATACTATTTGTGTACTATTTTTTGGATAAATCTTTTGTTGCTAGGAGAAATTTATTCTTTTGCTTTTTATAAAATTTGGCTTGTAACATATAAAAATCAAACTTTAAGATGCAAAACTAAAAGATACAAAACAATTCATAAAAGAATACATAAAATGGACTTTACCAAAATTAAAACATTTGCTCTGCAAATAACACTGTTGAGAGAATGAAAAAATAAACATAGACTGGGAGAAAATATTTCAAATCATATATCTGATACAAGACTTACAGCCAATATATATAAAAAACTCTCAAAACTCAACAATAAAAAAGAACAACCAACCAAAATTTTTAAATGAGCAAAAGATTTAAACATTTTACCAAAGAAGGTCTACAGATGACAAAACATGAAAAACAATTGTTCATTATCATTAGTAATTAATGAAATGCTGATTCAAACCACAATGAGATCCAACTAGACACTTAATAGAATGGCTAAAAAAATGATATCGCCAAATGCTGGTGGGGATGCACAGTAAATGGAAGTCTCATTGCTGGTGGGAATGCAAACCGGAAGAGCCACTCTAAAGAGAGTTTCACAGCTTTTATAAAGTTCAATATACACTTAACCATATGACCCAATATTCCCACTCCTAGATATTTACCCAAGTGAAATAAAAGGCCTATGTTCACTCAAAAACCTATCAGCAAATATTTATAGCAATTTTATGGCTAAAATCTTGAAATAACCTACAAAATTTCTCAGCTGGGGACTAACAAACTGAGTATTTCCATAGAATGCACTACTAGGATTCAATAAAAGGAGCAGATTATTGATACAACATTATGTATCTTAATGCATTATGCTAAGTAAAAGGAAACAGACTGAAAAAGCTAAATGCATATACTGGTTAAAAATGGCAGAGCAGCATGATGAAAGAACTCAAGGTTTTTCATGATGATAGAGCCACGGTTTGAGATCTAGATGACTTATATTTATATGATGCAATTGTTTAAAACCCTTGTTATTTCAAGTTTCTTGTAACACATGGCTAAACCTCATTTTACCTAGTATAATGTGTACATGAATTAATCAGTCAATGAAAATTTGACTAAATGTAGTCTTCATTTAGAAAGAAGAAACTGACCATCTCACTCACTGAAATATCAACGCCTTGCACAATGCAGTGCACAGAATCAGTACTCAGTAAATATTAGTTAAATGAATAAACAGATAAGAATGAAAATAAAGCTGGGATTTTTGTAGCAATGTAACAAAATTTTCCATTCACATGAGTATTTTCCCTTCAAAGTAGCTATTTTGGCACATCACATTTTTCATTATAGTGATGTTGCTCCTATTTCAACATATATTCCCTTTCCCCTTCCTGCTTATTAAAATATTACCCTTTCTTTAAGTAAAGTTGTTCCCACTAAATAAATGATTCATTTTCTTTCTCTCACTGAACAAACAATAAATTTAACATGTCTTAACATTTTACTCATTTTTCAATATTCCTTAGTACCACCTAATGTATCTTCTTTTCCTCTATCACAAATATCAGAAATTCATTTAACAGGCACATGGTAAAAATAAAAATTTAGATTTTTATGCAAAGCTTGAGACGTTTTGGCTCAAAAAAATCATCATATTTCCAGATGTATCACTAAAAGTAATTTTCATTTATTGCACTGATGGTTGATATTAAGTTCTTGATATATCATTAAAATATTTCTGCTCTAACCAGTTTGCACAGTCAAGTGACTTTTAAAAAATCATGTACAGCTAAGCTGCTGTTTTGGAATTTATTATGAGAACTCAATTTTCTCTACTAGTTTTTCTACTAAGAAACAGTAATCCTGGCTGCCAGCACAGAACCCTGAGCTGTGTTAAGACATAAATCAGCTTTACACCCTGTTTCCGTGAGGGAGCACTTTTTGCATAAACACAGATGCCATCCAACATGGAACTAACACTAGCTCTTCACATAAGTAAGACTATCTCCTACTGACCATCTGACAATGAAAATATTGGAGGTTAAAGAGAGGAAGTCAAAGGACATGGGCCAATACATGTAAGCTAAACATGATATTGTAAAGAATGAATCCCAAAGGTCTAAAAGTTTTATTACCTTTATTTTCTCAGTTTCTGTCACTGTACCTGAGATAATCAAGTACTGGATGAATGTTTGCCTCTGAACTCAGTTCTTTACTCATCCAAGAAAGGTGAAATAGGTAAGATTTCAGGAAGGTGGGTTTCCATCATCCCATCAACTTCTCTCATCCCCACTGCTGATGCCTATAATTCCACAATCAGAACAAATGTCCTTAGCCAGATATCAAAGAGAGTTTACCTGGAATTGAATGCTAACCTGAACCATGGTAACGTTCCCTGGAACAGTACTGACAAGAACCTTAAGTCCAATCTGATGAATCAGTTGGCCAACTTTGGTGAGGAGAGCAATTAAAATTTCATGTGCAGATTGAGGTGGTTTTAGAACTTCCAGATAAGTTTACCCAGTGGGTGGTGGAATATACAGCTCCGAACTCAATGAAGATACAAATTTTTAAGACTTAAAGTATAAAGGTTAAACTTTCACTACTCTTCACTTGGGCCCAGAGCAGACATTGTGAACCAATCATGTGTTTGTTCCTTCTGAGCCCGAACTTGACCTCAGCACCCTTCAAAGTTCACTTCTCCTCATACCTATCAACCAACAGATAGTTGTTGGAAGAAAAAATGAAAAACAATTTCATTACAAACTGTAGGATAATCCTGGGTTAGTACTCTGTGGATACAACAAGACAGTAGCTAAGTGATGACAACATCTACTGTGTGGTGGTACTAGGTATGGACTGTTCACTGTTGACGCTTCAGACCACCAGAAAAACCTGTACATTGAGCAAAGCTAAATTTGTTAGCCCTACTGCAATACGGACAACACCTCCTGGACAGAGTCTTAGTAGTAACTCAAAATTGGAAAACTAGGAGAGGGCATTAGAGAGGGAACGTTGACAATAAATAAGTAAAAATTTAAAAAAGAAAGGTTTCAGGTATGCTATGATAGGAAGTTGCCATCATGGAGAAGCTGGAGGTAGGCTCAACAGAAGCAGGGCATCTTATGCGATTGGTTTGAGGAGCAGATTTAGCTTACTCTGACTGGTCCAGAGTTGGGGTAAATGGGTAAAATTACCCATTTACCCATTGTCCAGTCCTGACCACTTGGGGCCAGTTGCCACAGAGGTCGTGGTTTGGCTTTCTGGGCTGGGTGCTGCAGATGTTGTGGGTCAGGATTCTGTTATTACATACAGTTATGTTCCCTCTCTAACGCCCTCTCCTAGTTTTCCAATTTTGAGTTACTACTAAGACTCTGTCCAGGAGGTGTTGTCTGTATTGCAGTAGGGCTAACAAATTTAGCTTTGCTCAATGTACAGGTTTTTCTGGTGGTCTGTTGAAGAGTCAACAGTGAACCATCCATACCTAGACTAGATGTCATTATCATTATCTGTCCCTTTTCCCCAATGAATGAGAGATTTACTTCCAACAAGAAAACAGGATTCTCCAATAGGAACATACAATTCTCTAGCAACAAAACTTTGCTCGGTTCCCTTGGTACAGGGTCTGACTATCACAACTTGAGAGATCTTGAATTTCATCAACTCCTGAGGCCTGTCTGCCAGGATCCAAGCAGCCAATCTTTTCTCTTTGGTGAAAAGCATGAGACGCAGTCTTGCAAGTCTAACCCAAAAGTGCCCCCTTGCCAACATTTTCCATGTCTGATGGGGCAAATGTAGAGGTGTCATAGGACTAACACTGTGAAAGTACATAGAATAATCAAATCTGGCAATGTTCAAGTTTCCTGGAATTCCATGTTAAAAGAATAGCAGTGAGTTCTGCTGACAGAGCAAATTCATTCATTTACTAAATATCTGTTGAACTAAAGGTACATACTTAAGGCTGGAAAAGCAATAATGTGCAAAACAAAAATATTGCTGATGACATGTCTCGCTGAGCTTTCAGTCTAGTGAGGGACAAAGTCATTAATCAAATAATTGAACAAATAAATAAGAAATATGAGAATGTTAACAGAGGACACTGGGAGGTCTCAGAAGGTATACCTAAGAGATTAAACACCAAACTTACTTTATCATATAATGTGCCCATGCAGAAAGTATTCATAACAAGACATTAAAAAAACTCAGCAGAAAAGCATTAGTAGGTCTCTACTTACACTAAGGTAGAACAGAGTCTGAATTTACACTCCCACTAGAAACAACCAGAAAATGGACAATAATTCTATGAAACAATGATTTACAAGATAACCAAACTTCAGACAAGAAAGGTCAGTATCTTCGAAGGACAGGAAACATTAACCACGATGTATTTACTTATTTGCCAGGTACCCTACTGTTGGAGACAGTTACAAATGTGGAAAGAAGGAAGCACAGAATGGATTCTGAGGTGATTAATTAAAATTTGAGGTATTGCTATAAACTCATTTTTAAATGTAGATATAGAAAATGTAGATACACACACACACACACACACACACACACACACATATATATGGTTGTATGTTTGTTTTTATAGATACAGAGGGTGCTAAAAACTGTATACACATTTTAAGAAAGGAAAAAACTTGTATTAAAATTTTAATACTCAAAATATACCTATAACAAAAAATTAATACCAGTCACATTTGACTTCTGCACTCACAAGAGGTGGTCAAAGTGGTTATCAGTCGCATTTGACTTCTGCACTCACAAGAGGTGCTCAAAGTGGTTATTATCAGTGTCCAGGCACTTCTAATTATGGCAAACTGTGCTTGAGCAATGTTGACCAAAGTGCCCACTTGTATCACTGCACATGCCAGTTCAATTTCTTCCTGAAGTACCGCCAGTGTCGCTGGTTTTCTACGGCACACCACATCCTTTAAGGTGCCCCATAGGTAGAAGTCAAGGGGTGTTAAGTCAGGAGAACATGGGGGAAACTCAAATAACTATCTCAAGTTTCAAATACCACTTCAAAATGCTCTTGCGCTCCTTGAATGACAGCTGTGCTTCTGCCATTTTCTTTGACCACGCTGCCTGTCTCATGGTGATGCTAGAGCATTCATTGAAGGCCATCTTCGGAGCAAATGCCATACTGTCCATTGCTACCATGATTCACTTCAACTTCAAAAAATAATACATGATAACATCTCTTAAAATGTGTAAGCATTTTTTGGCACCTCCAAGCAATACACATAAAGATATGTATACATACCAATGTAGATATAGACTTTCCCCCCTAATTCTGTTCACTGAGAGGACCTGGAGGCAATCATATCCCTGTTTAGAAACAATGGTTTCTAAATTTTATTCTGCACAAAATGACCGGGGCTCCTTAGAAAAATAGCCAATTCCTGGGCTTGGCATGGAAAGTACTAGATCAAGCTTATCGAACCTGTGGCTCGCAGGCCACACCCAGCCCAGGACAGCTTTGAATGCTACCAACACAAATTCATAAACATGATATTTTTTTGCCACTTTTATTTATTTATTTATTTTTTAGCTCATCAGCTATCATTAGTGTATTTTATGTGTGGCCCAAGACAACCCTTCTTCCAAAGTGGCCCAGGGAAGCCAAAAGAGGAATAAGGGAGACATGTCAAAAGGACACAGGATCCAGTTAAAGGGGCTGCCACTGGCCAAATCTGGGACAATTAAACATTAATAAATAATAGCAAAAGATGATAACCAGTTAAATAAAAATAAGAATAAATGAGAAGCAATAACACATATAATTCTATGTAAATAATAAAATAATAAAATAAGTAAGGAAGTCCTACTTCAAGCCTCCCACTCACCCGCCTTGAATTGGGCTTCTCTGAACTTTCGTTTCTTTCCCTGTAAAGTAGTGCTAAAAACAGTGCCTGCACCATAGGGTGGTTGTAAGGATTAAATGCCATAACAGATGTGAATAGACATTTACATGTTATTCCCAGGACTCATATGCATACACAGGTTATGGGAGTGTGCTAAGAACAGTAAGCTGAGAGTGGGTTGCTGCTAGAGTACTTCTCCACAGGCCTGGAGAGAGAGGGGCCCACAGTATGGGGGCGTGGGGGGACTGCCACGCTCCAAAAGCAACGATCTTAATGGAGAGCCCTGAAGTGGGGGTGGTGGCTCTGAAAGCTAAGCGTTACGAGCAAATTAAGAACGTGCTCACTGAGTAATTAACATGCAAGAGCTGTTAACTGTGGCTAATTTTATAAACCACATTTCCAACCCGCCTAATGGTACTTTAGAGGAGGGAGCTAAATCATCCTAAAGAGATGGCAGCTATGGACCCTTTCCCTGCAAAGGCCGAACAGGTAAATAGATGGGAAGTGTGTCCTCTTCAAAGTAACAACCTTTGTCACCTTTCTCTTCTTCTAACCAGTTCAAAAGGATGACTTCTGTCCTGCAGCTAACATCACCTCTTTCTGATGTTAAGAAACATGAGGAAAATGTACAATCAAGATTCTTTATACCTACAACCCCTATACTAACATTTATTTTTAAATTTACAAAAAGGAAAGTAGAGGAGGAGAAACTACATGGTCTTCACCTAATGATTCCGCGGTGGAAAATACTACAGATATTCCTGTTGCCTTGGGGAGATGGCAGTACGCTCTCTCTAGGTATTGGGTAGGGAGTGCTGGGCCGCACTGCAGGCTGCAAGTGCTGGGTGTGACGTTCAGAAGTACGCAGGTGTCAGGTGGGGTGCCTTCTCCTTCCCCCATCCTCTTTCTTACATCCCTGCAGTCCTCTGCTCCATCTCACTGGCTTCTTGCCCTTCTTTGTATTACTTCTTGCCCTTTCATCTCAAATGTCTTTTATGTCTTTGAAATTAACCTTTCATGTTCGACATCAGTGCCATGGCGCTTCATAAAGTGTGATGAAATGAAGAAAAATGTACTTACCGGATGTTTAGGGGGACCTGCCACAGAGAGCTATTGCTCCTCTGTGGAAGAGTTTGCAGAAGAGGGGCTACACCCCATCTTCCAGGAAGCATGCAACAGGAAGGGTTTTGTCTGGGGCTTTGGCAAGTGAGAGAGAGTGAAGAGCAGGGCCTATGAGATGACAGACAACTGGGCTGTGTGTGATGTCAGCTCACCTTGTGCCGCTTCCAAATCTCCAATGACACAGCTGACAGGTCATCTCATCCTTGCTAACTTTGCTGGCAACCAGGGAACTTAGTTTAAAGGTCTTGGGATACCTGGGATGGTGGGGAGTCTTCTGTGCTATCACCAGTTCATAGGTTTCTATACTACTTCATGATAGCACGTCTCCAGCTATCAATACCGGGCGGGAATGGGGTTGTCCCTCTAGCCCTGTCTCATCTTGAGCCCAAACAGTGTGTGTTTGTTGTGGAGGAGGGCATGGATAGGGCCACTATATACCAGTAACCCCCCAGAAGTAAATCATAGGGCTTTGATAATCGTGTATAAAATTCCCTACTCAAGAATCAGATAGCTCACAAGTGATTTAGAATGATAAGCTGAAGCAAAACCTGGCATGCTGGAAGCAAGGGGTTCAGTGAAAATCTATATTCTAAAGCTGAGATCTCAGCCCTGTTTCCCTGTTCAGATACCAGAAGCCTAGGAGACAGGTTACCCCAGGACTTCCATAACAAATTACCCCAAATCGGTTGGCTTAAAACAACAGAAATTTATTCTCTCACAGAGGGTTGAAGTCCAAAATCAAGGCGATCTTCTGGAAGGCTCCAAAGGAGCATCTGCTCCATGCCTCTCTGCTAGCTTCTGGTGGTTACCGCAATCTTAGCCATTCCGTGGCCTGTGGATGTGTCCAGTCTCTGCCATCATTGTCACATAGCATTCTCCCTATGTATCTTCTATCTCTGTTTTCTCTTCTTAGAAAGACAGGACACCAATCACTGGATTAGGGCTCACTCTGATCCAGTATGACCTCATTGTAACTAATTACAAAGAACTTACTTCCAAATAAGGTCACCTTCTGAGGTTCGTGGTAGGGAGAGGGTCAGAACTTCAACATATTATTTTTTCAGGACACAATACAACACATAAGCCCACCACTAAACTCTTCACTGAGCTCTTCCAAGCCCCTTGTTTTTCCCAAGTCAAGCAGCACAGGCCCCTGCATTTCAAGTTTTTCTCTCTTTAGAATGGAATCTTCTGGAAAGCATATCCAACAGAACT
Source organism: Lyroderma lyra (assembly GCA_004026885.1). Taxonomy (NCBI): domain Eukaryota; kingdom Metazoa; phylum Chordata; class Mammalia; order Chiroptera; family Megadermatidae; genus Lyroderma; species Lyroderma lyra. The sequence goes on along the minus strand of PVJL010001389.1, from coordinate 67,467 downwards.
ATTTTCTATGACTACTTCCACACACAGTAATACATTCTACCCTTGAGTACTCACTTGGAAGAACATAAAAGCATTTCCTAGTGTTCTACCCCCAACTCACATAAGACTTTAAAATCTGCCAATCAGTTTTAAGTCCATTCTCCAGGGATGCAGGAATGTAGTAACTTTTTAGTTTGTCTTGATAAGCCAAGGTGAAACTTAAAAGGAAAGTTAGAGTATAAGGATAACATTTCAATTACTTCCCAAATTACTACATTTTTGTTAAGTATCCCTCATTTTCTCACACCGATGCATTGGCACACTTGTCTTCTTGTGGATTTATTTCATAATGGTCTTTGCTAACTCCAGGCCAGGAATTGCATGTGTGTGCATGAGTACGGGTGGCAATGGTAGCCTCATACAGGTTTCACATCCCTTTTCATCATGTTTTGATTAAAATGCAGGTTCCATTGGGTAAGTAGAGGTCTGAGCAAATAGCCTTTCGAACATGAGGCACATGTGTGCTATTGTTTTGTCAGTGAGCCCTGTGTTGATTGGGAAGTTCTGGTTGGCTAAAGTGCTTGACTATATTTCTTAGGCAGATGTCACACCGTGTCACCAGCCACCCCCATTCTAGTGAGAACACCCTGCAGGCATTTGTTCCCTTTGAGAAATGTGTCTCTCCAAAGAGCCCTTCTACAGGATAAAACATGTTTTGCACAAAGTCCATTCCTGGTTCAATGAGGGGGGCATGAATAACATTCTTCTCAGAGGTAAATAAACGATCTAAAGTGTAAAGGATATAAAGTTTTGCATTTTTTTCCCACTGGCTGCCTCTCATCAACACAAAGATTCTTATTACTGAATCACTAACAATTAATGGTGTGCGTTAGTTAATTTACTGGAGTGAAAAGAAAAAAGGGAGAAATAATGTGTGTTTTGGTCGACAGACACAGGAGCCTTTCCATGCACCAGAGTAAAAAGGCCTGGAGAAAGATGTAATTTTCTGTATTTCTTCACTCTCTGCCTGGGGCAGTGCAGCCCCTGTCTTTGAACAAGGTCAGGTGCATTGTGCATGCCCAGGGTTTGAAGAGTATTGAAAGATTCCTAGAGGGGGTGTATTCCCAGTAACAAATGGCTCTGTGGGGCAGGAGAAGGGACCCCACACAGGCTGCCTCTTTATCTCCCAAAAGTAGAGGCCCTGCAGGCTCTTAACTAGCGGGGCTGGGTTAACACCTGCTCCCAGAAAGAATGTACTAGCTCTCTGGTCACAGGTAGCTGACTTCCTGATGGGCAGGGCTGGAGATTCTTTCCTTGGAAAATTTCTCTCTCTCCATATCACTGGAAAATGGATAATAGAAAACTGTACATTTTTTCAAGTTGAAAGGTCAGTAGGCACTAACTCTCAAACATGTAGCAAGAGAAGAAAAAAAAGTCCTGAAAATGTCAAATATGTACATATTTGTAAATTGTATATAGCTATTTTCATATTTTAACATTACATTTGGATATGTAAATATTTTTATTAAGTGTCATAGTGCACTTGATAGAGGAATTAAGGAAATTTGAGATAGGTGGAGTAAATCAATCTGAATTGATATTTATTGAGGATTTTTGTATTTGGAGAATGCGTCATTTGGGGAATACTTCAGTGATATGTCGTGGTCCCTACTTTTTAGCAGTTAGCAGATTATCTTGGAGGACAAGACATGTATACACATAACATTTCCAACAAATCAGTAAGTACCAACTTGGTTAACATACCACAAGTGTTAACCAAAGATATAAGTGCTCAGGCTCTCTCAAGTGGAGGAATAGTAGAAGTCAGTCATGGTAGAGGATGTGAATCTCACTCCTGAGACTCAGGGTTGGAAGAAATATCACTTATTTGCCATTTCTAATGAATTAATTCAGACTTTTATAATGATCAAAAGGCAGTGAGTTCACCATTCTGCTCTGAACACATAGCAATGACAGATGAAATATTTAAATGTCCAGAAGAGGGGGTGCTGGAGAGAAGGAAGAGTGGGAGGGAGGAAGGAAGGAAGGAAGGAAAGAAAACCAGGAAGACCCAATGAGGCTCGGGTACAAGATAAAATCTCCATGGACCAGACATAAAAGGAAGACATAAATCATGGGTCGTGTGGGCTCTGGTAGTGGGCACTGGTGACTAGGAGCTTGGTCCCTGTGGGACAAGGAGTTCTAAACGTAAATGAGAGCTGGAGCACAGCCAGGCTTCCTGTTTGATGCCAGAGGCAGACTGGACTCCTCACTCTACTGGGGCTATGGCTTCAGATGAAGCTGTGAGCCTGGGGAGACAAAGGCAAAGACAAAGTGTTACTCCCAGGAACTGAGCCAACTGTCTACGCTCTGTACATAGACCTGCCATATTCCTCAATGGCCCCTAGGGGCAGTACATCACAAGCTCAATTGTAAAACCTGGTTCTGGTTTGAGAGTAAAAGGGCGTGGCTGGGTGGAGAGAACCACCAAACTGTGAGGGAGGGAAATGTTTGGAGGGGATCCTTGAAATGAGCCTGTAAACCAAAATTCCAAAACATAAGAAGGACTAATTTCTGGAAGGACAACCAAGAAACAAAAGACTTGGAAAAATATTCCAAATGGAATTCGCTGTAGAGAATAGTCTGAAAAGATGTCAGCATAAATTTGTCCAGGTTGTTCAAAGAGATACTTAAAGACATTTATGATTAAAGAAGTAAATTATGTAACAGAAATAGGCATGTTGCCATAGGCAGAAAGAATAGGGTTGTGAGGGGAGAGGGGAGGAAGGGAAGGAGGAGGTGAGGAGAGACAAAGAAGAAAAGAAATGAGATCATCCTTAAGAAAAGTACAGCTACCAGACCAGCTAGAACAGGTCTGGGAAGACTTTTACAGCACAAGGGCTATTTCTGCAAGTGTCTTGGTCTAATAGCTATTTATTTTATTATTCAGGTGGTCACCCCAAAAGTGCTTGGTGGTCCACCAGTGGACCACGATCAACGTTGTGTCCAGCCCTGAGCTATAACTAGATTTTGGCAACTGAGAGCAGACCCAGGATGCCATCTTGTCATTTTAGGTGAACTTTAGCCAGTTACAATGGGTTATAATATTATTAGCATGTCAGCCAAGAAAAAACTCCACTGCCTACGTAGATAGTTCCAACAGGAGCCAAATAAAGACAAAAAACCCCTCCTCCCAACAGAAAGGAGTGGTCAGTGAGCACCCATCTAGAAACACCTGTAACACTACCCCTAAATCTTGAGTATTTCATGTCTTCATTTTAAGAAAAATAAATTCCTAAGCCTCTTTGTTCTTCGGGCCAGGTGCTCTTCTCCGAGCCTGTCCCAGCTCTCACCATCTTGAGAATGTAGCATTCTTTTCTAATAAATCTGCTGCTTGTTTGGCTTATTTAGCGCATCCTTGAATCACTTCCGGCAACAAACACCAAGAACCTATTTCTTGACAACAGGCAGAAATTAAATGAAAATGAAACAAATTAAATCACTTCTCAAGTTCCCACATTGCTAGAAGGCCTGGGAATCCAACCTTGGTCATAATCAGACTCCCTCCCCTACTGAGAAAGTAACCAAAAATCTCTAAGTCTTCTATAACATTGTTAAGATGAATGGAAGAACTCTATCGTTAGTCCATCCCAGTCATTGCTAATATCCTATTGTGCAGGTCTTACAGTCCCCCATGATGACTCAGACACTTGAGTTACAGGGGTCAGTGATTAGGCTGAAGCTGAGCTCCCCCTGAAGGCTGAACCTTCCCAGGTACCTTCCCCTCAGAAGCCATATCAACTGAGCATCTTGCCACCAAGGAGACACTGGTCCTACCACTCTTAGAACATTCCTATAACTTCTATTAATATGTTTAAACTGCACAGGTTCTCAGGCTCTACCCAAACATTTTGATCCCCTAGAGGTGGGTCACAGCTTAGAAATCAGTGTTTCTAATAAGCTTCCTGTGATTCCTGTGCTACAGCCCAGCATTTAGTAAACCCTGATATTATTTATAGTCTTCATTTTTCAAGTGATGAAACAGGGAGGGACCAGAGAGGACAGAGCTCCCCAAGGTCATACAGCTAACTGTTGCCAGAATAAAATCCGATCTTTTCTTCTGCTTATTTGGGGTTTAATTCCCTCTTCCTTTTCTAGTTTCTTAGAAAGAAGCTTAAGGCATTGATTTGAGATCTTTCCTCCATTCTAAATCAGGGGTTTAGTGCTATAAATTTCCTCTCAAGTACTGCTTTAGTGGAATGTCACAAATTCTAATATATTGTGCTTTTATTTTCATTCAGGTCAGAACACTTTCTAATTTTCCTTTGGAATTCTTCTTTGTCCCATGGGTAATGTAGAAACATGTTATTTATTTTCTAAATATTTGGAGATTGTCCAGATATTATCCTGTTATTGATTTCTATTTTAATTCCTTTGTGGTAAGAGAAAACACTTTGTATGACTTGAATTCTTTTTAATTTACTGAGACTTGTTTTATAGCCCAGAATATGGCCTCTCTTGGCAAATGTTCTGTATGCCCTTGAGAAGAACGTGTATTCTTCTGTAGATGAATGGCATGTTCTGTAAGTGTCAATCAGTTCAGGGGGGTTTGGAGTGGTGGTAAAGTTTTCTTAATGATTTTCTGCCCACTTGATCTATCAATTATTGAGAGAAGAGTGGTGAAATCTGCAATGATAATTGCGGATTTGTCTATTTCTTCTTATAGTTCTATCAGTTTGGGCTTCATATATTTTGAAGCTCTGTTGTTATATAAATGTTTAGGACTGATATATTCTCTTATTGAATTCACTCTTTTATCATTATGAAATGGACTTTTAAAACTTTTTGGTAATATTCTTTGTTATGATACCTACTTTGTCTAATATTAATATAGCCAGTCCAGCCTTTTATTTTTAAACTAGTATTAACATGACATATCTCTTTCTACCCTTTTACTTCTAACCTAGTGTCATTATAGTTAAAGTGGTTTTCTTACAGACAGCATATAGCTGGGTCTTGCAAGTTTAATCCAATCTGATCATCTTTACATTTTCATTGGAATGTTTAGTTTCCTTTTTAAGATGATGAGTAATATGGTTAGGTTTAAAATCTACCATCTTACTCTTTGTTTCTATTTGTCCCTTTTCCTTTTTTGTTTCTTTGCCTTCTCTTGGATTATATTTTATGATTCCACTTTATCTCTTCATTTTATTTATTTAGATATATCTCTTTGTTTCATTTCTTTAAGAAATGTCTTTAGGATTTATAGTACACACCTTTAACTTATCAAAGTCTGCCTTGAATTGATATAATACTATTTCACATTTAAGAATCTTAAAAAAAACATAGTTTCAAAAAGAATTCTTAAAAAAATTATCTTTGTCAGTTGAGTATAGTTGTGCAAAATTGTTAAAGAATTCCTTTATTTTTCTTAATTAAAGAAGAATTTGAGTAACAACAACAAAGAAAACCCAGCATAGTTTGAATTTTTCCCCTTCCAGGCTTTGTACTCTCGTCCTTCTACTTGTACTTAAAACCCCACATTATATTTTTTTTGTTTGTTTTAAGCAGTCAGTTATTTATTGGAGATATATAAATAATAAGAAAAATGCCCATGTAGTTACCATTTCTGGGACTCATTATTCCTTTGTATTGATCCATGTTTTTACCTATTGTCATTTTCCTTCTATCAAAAAGACTTCCTGTAATATTTTTTGCACAGTGGGTCTAGTGGTAGTCTACAACTAAATTATGTCTACCATTTTATGTTTTATGGGGAAATCCTTTAATTTTTGAAGATATTTTTATCATGTATAAAATTCCAGGTGGACAATTTTTCTTTGAGTACTTTAAGAATATTTATTCACTTGCATTGTTTCCTATGAGAAATCTGTTGACATTTTTCTCCTTGTTTCTCGTATGTAATGTGTCTTTATTTCTTGGCTGTTTCTAAGATTTTATATTTATCATTGGCTTTGAGCATTTTGGTTATTATGTGCCCTAGTGTAATTCTATTTTTGTTTTTTGTGCTTTTAATTCTTTCAGTTCCTTGCATCTGTGGCTTTATAGTTTTTGCAAAATTTGGAAAATCTTTCACCTATTATCCCTTCAAATACTTTTTCTGTATCCTCCCCTACCCTTTCAGGATGATAATTACACACATTTGACTGTTTGAAGTTTCTCCATAACCCGCTGAAGCTCGGTCCGTTAATTCTTTTTTCTCCTCTTGTTTCATTTAGCATCGTGTCTATCCTATCTTCAAGTTCATTAGTCTTTTCTTCTGTTATGCCCAATCTGCCATTAGTTCTACACAGTATATTTTTCACCTCAGACACTGTAGTTTTTAATCTCTAGAACTTCAATTTGCATCTTTTCACATCTTTCACTTTTCTACTAACAGTCTTTATAGTTTTTCCTCTAGCATTTTGAACAAGAGAATTATAGTTATAATAAACAGTTGAATGTCATTGTTTGCAAATTATAAAATCTGTGTCATTTCTGGATTGCTTTGATTGATTATTTTTTCTTCTCATTATTCTTCTTTGCATGCCTAGTAATTTTTATTTGGATACAGAAATTGGAATTTGCCTTTATTTGGTGCTGGATATTTTGCATTTTAAAAAATAAATATCCTTGAATTTTGCTAAGGGACACAATTAAGTTACCTGGGAACAGTCTGATCCTATCAGGTATGGCTATTCCCCTTTGTTAGGTGAGACCAGAGTGGAGTTTAGTCTAGGGCTAACTTTTCCCGTGTCTGAGGCAACACCTTCTGAATACCTGATTTTGCATGAATTGCAAGGTCTGACTGGTGAAAATAGGCGTTATTCCCATCCCTTGGTAATCCGTGTTGATTGTTCCCTCTAATACTTCCAGATAGCTCTTTCCCCATCCTCAAGTGGTTTTCTCACATGAACGCACTGATCAGCACTAAGCTGAATACTGGAGGAAAAACTACAGATCTCTAGTTTACTCTCTGTTCAGGTGTTTCCTCTCCAACACATTGGCCTCCCCTGACTCACCTCAGGGAGACAGCCAGGCTCAGCTCAGGCTCTCCCTCCCTGCACCACACCTGCAAATATTTTCTAGGCAATAAACTGGGGCAACTGCAGGGCTCACCTCTTCAGTTTCCTCTCTCTCAAGTATCACTGGCCTTCCTTGCCTGATATCCAATGTCTTGAAAATACCTGCTGCATATGATTTGTTTATGTAGTTAGTTGTTTGAGACAGGAGAGTAAATCTGCTCCCTGTTATTTCATCTTGATCAGAAGCAGAAGTGTCCTCAAATACATTTGTAAAGAATGAAGTTTATATAAAGAAAAAATCATAATCACAAAATTATTGGCTTAATGTCATGTAAATGTGGCAAAAATCATAAAAGTGCTTTGGAAATGGTGGAAGTTTAGAAAATATCTGTCCACTCCAAATCACTGACTACACAACAGAAGTACCTGAGGCCTACATGGGATAAGAGATGCAGTGAAGCTTACAAAATCCTTAGTGTGAGAAGTAAAACAAAATTTGTTTTCTTTGTCACAATGTCTAGTATTCTTGCCAATATTTCACTATTTCAAACTATCTCAAATCTGTCCATTGAAAAGGAGAAATTTATTATTCTTATAAAATATACCTGATCAAATAATAATGCCTTTGCATCTGAAAGCCATAATAAATGGCCACTGGCTTGATTTATTTGTATCATTATAAAAACTTTATTACAATTTCCTTATAAACACTTTAGGGACAAAATTGCTCATATTCCTTCCACTGAAATAAAGTATGTTTGTAGTTCTACTGGGAAGGAAAGGGTTGTGTCATTCTAAGTGACAGAGTATGACACTGGCTGAAGGTCACCGCCCCTTCTAAACTCTGCTGTTTTTATGAGGACCAGGAGGACAAATCAGTTGCCACAAAAAGCATATATCTGATCACTAGTTCTTCATCGGGGCAGTTTCTTCAATCCATTAGGTACCACAGGTACGATTTCCTGGAGCCTTCAAGATTTCCAAGGGCTGTGGAAATATTTGAGGTGTGGAAAAAGAAATTGATTGGTCCTATATATAGAAAACAAAATCACACACACACACACACACACACACACACACACAAACCCCTAATATTTTTAAAAATACAACATAGGAATCTGTGACTGAAACTCAACTCTTATATTTCTATATGCATTCAATTAAATATAGGTTGTCAGTTCATTTTAATATGCTTGATATGGTGTGAGTGCAAAGTCCACAAGAGTGCTCAAGTCCACTAAAGGTCTTTAAAATGCTCCCATATTCAGTTACTGAAATTCCAGAGAAGTATTCCGTGTTGCTGGTCACTTTTGCTTAGAAATAGTGATGAATTCCACTAAATTCCTTTTTAGTTAAGGTTTGTTTTGTTTTGTTTTGTTTTGTTTCTATTTTACCAAATGAGACTGTTGCTTAAGCAATTCCTAACTGGCTTGGATTTTTGTTTGCTAAATTTACTTGGTCTGCTACGCCAGTTCTCAAACAACGTCATAGAAAGCTATATCCTAACAGAAGTAGGGATGCCATGGGGCAATTCAGATCTTCTGTTGAAGACTTGTTAAGAGATTTGAATTGCCTGATGGTTTCTGGAATGCAATAGCATTTATATTTCCTAACTTTTCTAAATAAAATTAAATCTGCTTCTAACACTTCTCTCCCAAGGTTGATGAGATATTTGATTATCTGGGCTTCATTGCCACCCTTAGATCTTATAAGAAACCCAAGCTTATGTCATCCAGGAACATGGAGGATAACCCAGTTGGGAGTGGAGCTTTTTCCTTATATCATAGGCATTTAAGGATTTAAAAAAACAAACAAAAACAAAAACCAAACACAACAAACAAACAAGTACTGCTTACAGTCCTTTGAATAATTCTTTACACCGTCGCCAACCTCAGCTAAGGGAAGTTTGCTGGGGCCTCCCAATCTATGCTGCTTGGCTCCAGTTCCACAGCACAGTCCTTCCCATCAGAGGTCCTGCCATTTCTAGAACATTGCACTGCAGCCACCTCATTCCTTTGCCCACATTCAGGAAAACTAACCACACTCCAGGGTCAGGCTTCGTTCTTTTTCCATCCACAGAACATCATCAATTCCCCATTTTGTTCTCTTTCAGACAAGGGAACTCATTCTTTTGACAGATCTATAGCAGTGTTTCTCATAATGTGATCCAGAGAATACTAGTGGTCCCTGGTAGCCTATCAAATAATCTATATGTGCTTTAGCAGCTTCAGAGAAAAAAAAATCCCAGCAACTTTGTTCCCATCCAGTTCACAAATTGGAAATGTAAGGTTAACTATGACTGTTATAGAAATCCCCTTAAATCCTTTATAACTAACCCAAGCTTATCAAGAAGGCCCCGATCGAATAGGTGGCAAAGGGAATGAGTTGAGACATACAAGGACTGTCCGGAAAAAATCAAACCATAAATGCCTCTATTTTTCATACTACATGGCTGGATACTTTCCAGACAGCCCTTGTAGTCTAAGAAAAGGCTGGTATAAGAAGCAAGTCCTTGGTGGTCTTGTTGTTGAGCACTAACTAATAAGAACCTTCCAAGTGTCTGGAAGATCTCCTGAAGTGATATCACTCATATTGCTAGCTCTGTTTTCTTCAACTGTCCCAATAAATACAGTGCAAAGCAGCTGAAGAAGAATCCGTATTACTCAAAACAAAATGTTAACATACCTTGGGGCTTTGAGTGTGTGAAGTGAACAGCCTAGCTTTATGCCACTTAAAGTAGAAACATGGTTGATGATAAAGAAAATCATATAATAAAATCTACTCTTTTTTAAAGTTCCCTGTCTTTTGTCCTCATGAACATTTAAAACATTTGAGAAAAAGTTAGGAAGCAGTAGTTGTCAGTGGTATAAAAGCTATCTAGTAAAAGCTTAAATTAGCACCCATTTCCTCATGATAAACCTTCCTTGTAACACTCAAACTCAGCCTAACACATTACAGAAGTATGGGGATGTTTCTTTTCTTCCAGACGTTAGGGTACCTAATAAGATCTTATATCAAGAATCATAAACTACTCTCAGAGCAATGCAATACAACCAAGAAAAAGATTTTTAAACACTGCCTAAGAGCTGCACCATAGTGGTCTCTCTGTGACTGCTTTTACTTTTTAATCTATATTATGCAATTAACACCTTATTTTACCCTACTTTATCTTCTATAGAACTTGACTCTTTAGCACTTTATTTTGTCAGTATAAAATATAGTTAATTATCACATGAAATAATTAGCACATTGTCTTCTCAGTAATTGCCATTTGAAATTAGTTGGTTTCCCCAACTAAATTTTAAAATTCTTGTGAACAAAAAGTATTAAAACTCTTTAGCATACCATAATAACTAACCAAGGCCTAAGTACCTGATAGCTACACAATTATACCATTGATAATTAATTGACTTTATGTTTAATCCACACATCAAAAATAAACAAAACTTAGTTATTTCTTATTTTTTTCCCTCCAAATTAAAAAGAGCCCCAGAGGTACTGCAAAATATTAGATTATTTGTTAGAAATCTTTTTTTTTTTCTTCCAAAAGACTCTCTTTAGAAAACATTGCTCAGGGAAGTTCAATACTCCAGAGAGAAGGCGACATCACAGGAGAGCAAAGCTAAAATGGACTTCCTCACAGAAATGAAATTGTTTTTGTTCTAATTTGACTTCTTAAATTGGATTTCTTGGATTAAGAAGAATGGAATCATTTCTCAAGATTGTTTGGAAGAGTTAAATTTGGGGCAAATGGGAGACTAAAGATACATAGAATATGGCCCAGGTCAAAGGTCTCCCCAGAAAAGAGATGTCACCACTCTGCCTGATGAAACCCTTCCTGCCTGTCACTACCTTCAAAGCACAGAAAAGGGCCAGGCCCCTGGTTCTATCTACTGTGTGATTAGAGACAAGATCACTGAATTGCAGGCAGATGACCTCAGTTGCTGACTGAATCTGTCGGGCTCACTTCTCATTATCTGAGTATCCTTTTGTGCATACCCAGAGTTCCCTTCCTCCCCTTCCTGTCTGCTTTGCATCACTGACAAACTCTCCTTTTTCTCTCTTGAGAAAGACATTCTTCCTGGGCCCTGCCCATGTGGAAAAGCACATTCCACTTCAAGATGGGCTGGAATGCAGCCTTCATCATAAAACAATTGTAAGTGGTTGAGATAAAGCACCCAATAAAGCAGCTGGAAGAAGAAAAAAGCAGAAAGAATGAGTGCCTTCTTGTGGAGTCACACTCCCCATCCATCAGCTGAAAAGAGAAATCTGGCACAAGGCTTAAAGTTTTCATTAAAATGCAACAGGGCATCAGGAAGTCGGATTTGGACCAACAATGAGATATTTTTCTTACAGTTCCTTTCCTCTGAGCTGGCTTGCTGTGGGCTTCAAAGTTTTCTGTGTGACCAAATTCCGTGAAGTTGCTTTTTCCTCCTCTCTGATGGAATCCAGAGCTTTGGGAAGGGCAGAGAAGTTAAGCCAAAATGAAATTGCCAAACTTAAGGTTTCCAAGCAAATGAGATTTTCTCTAATGCTTACCAACTGTCACCAGGTCAGATGGATTTTTCTGCTTGAAGTCCTTTGATGCATTAATTTCTCTGCTGTCTCATGGTATCCCTCAGAAAGCAAGCCCAGCAGCCATAAAAACACAAAACGACAATGCACAGCATAGCTGACGCACAAAAGGACAGTAAGAAATAAAAAGGGAGGAGAGAGCAGGAAGAAAGGTCTTTATACAAGCATGTTGTTTGCTTGGTTTTCAACTCAGCGGGCAATTCACACATCACTCTACTCAGAACGACCAGGAGATGGCACGGGTCTTGGTCAGCTGAAATCCTAAATGGTAGCTGCATATATATATATATATATTCTTTGATTCATCTGTTGCAGTGATTAAACAATAACAACAATAACAACACCAAGAAAAAAGTCTTGTAACGCAGGGAAACCACACTATAAAGCAGCTGACAGGGGAGCTGCCCTAGTTGAGTTAGGTTCTCATCAGCAGGGTTTCCTGCTCCCCGCGGCAGCCAGCCGTCGACGGCCTCCACGCAGGTACAGGGTCAGAGGCACGTAAGTCATCACTCTGGAGGGTTTAGTGCTCCAGCAAGTGGCAACACAAGGAGTGAATTTTTCTGGTTACCTATTATTTGTGAGGTACTTTATGTCACCAATATCATAAATAAATCTTTCTAGGTAGCTTTTTAAAAATAAGACTATCTTTTAGAGCAGTTTAGGTTCACAGCAAAATGGAGGAGAAAGTACACAGATTTCCCATATACTCCGTTCTCACACATGCATAGCCTCCAAAGAGAGAGAGAGAGAGAGAGAGAGTGTGTGTGTGTGTGTGTGTGTGTTTTAATCTATATAATTTTGTGTTGGAATTTATTCCACAACAGGGAGGAATTCATCATGTAGCAGCTGTCTAAAAATGTTAAAAGACTTAAGAGAACAAACACAAAATGCTTACACAGAGTCCAGTTATAACAGGGTTTTTACAAATGTACAAATTCAGAAGTAAGCTTTGAGAAAAAAATAGTTGGTTCTTTAACTTCATGTTCCCCCATCTTTAATTAGGTAACACGCTCTAATGTGTAAGTGAGTGAACAGAATCACACCAGGGACAGTCTGAATGTCTATTTTCCATTAGAAAAACATTAGCTCCATATTACAAAATTTTGGTTCATGTTTTTCTCCTTTACCTCTACCAATCAAACTCAAATCTCTAATTTTGCTTAAGTAAAAGCAAAATCATGTGTCTGACATGAGAACTAAATGTTTCACACCATTAAACTAATAGGATTTAACCGAATTAGGTGTACTTTTTGTTATTTCTCAGGAATGGTAACTCACCTTTCCTGCAAGTTTTTCCCCAGTATTTTATTTATTTGAGTAACTATGCAATGCAAAGTGTGTCTCTTTTTTCACACCCAGAAATGTGAGTGTGCATATGTGTACTTTATAACATCAGTAAGTGAATTTGTCATTTAATTTTTAATTCATGTTCAATTCCTCTTTCTTATAAGGTATTTCCATAGGACTTCAGATATGTTAGTCAGGCTCATACTTTCCAACATTGATAATAAAAATGAAGATGTTAATTTAAAAACATTATTAATATTCCAGAGTAATTAACAACAGGCCCCCTTAGAATGATGTTGCTGGGAGAAGGCCTCAGGCAGCTCATGCTTCAATCTCAACCTGGCCTCCTGCAGGAAGAGCCGCAATCGGGTATGCAGCTCTTACAGGAAAACGACCCTGAAATAGTGTTTGTAGATTTCATTGACAGTACTGAAGTCATTTATGTCAGCCAGCAAAACAGGTTTGCACCACGTAGTGAAGTCACAGCCTGCAGCTTTCAGAATTTCACCCGTGTTTGTAAGAGCTTGTTGAGCTTGTTTAGCTTCTTCCGCCAGCCCCCCAGGCACGAGCTGTCCAGCTGAAGGGTCCATACATTGCTGTCCCGGAATGTTAGTGTTCCTGCCAACTACCACAGCTTGACCGTAGGGACCGGGGCCCCTGCAGCTCTGGTGGTGCCGATCACACTTCTGATCATGGATGACATAGCTAGTCCTTTTCCTTTAAGGCTCCCCCCAAGAGAACAATCCGTCGACTACCCCCACTCACATCTCACGGCCCAAAGTAAATATTTTTAATCAATGAAAAAAGTGAGGGCTAGAGAACATAATTACTTTCTCAGAGACCCATAACTATTATAAGGAGGACCAGTTATAGCCCACACACAGTAAGCCCAGGTATTTAACACTTCCCCTGTTTTCAAGCTTGTTTAAGATTGGGAAGTGGTTAAAGTTGCTCATTAATGCCTCTAATTAGTGTTATTAGTGCCATGGATCCCTTTCTCCAACTTCCTTTTCTTGTACCCGTTAATGTTCCCAGATGATCCTTACACCCACGTATATGTTTTTCAAAGCATATCTACTGCCTTTCACTTATTGACCATCAGTCACCTGAAGCCTGAAGGGTAGAAGTGGGGCAGATGCTGCTCTATTTCATGTCATCAAATGACATGTGGTAGGTTAGGGACTCGGGCATTCCAAGCCCTGTGGTTTTCCACTGCTTCATCCTGAACCCTGATCTCTGGCCTGCTTGGAAGCATCCAAATGTCTGAATATATGAGATCTCTTTCACTCATCAAAATGCACCACAGAGGTTTGATAACTTGTCTGAAGCCAATGGGAAACGACAAAGATGGGTCACACCAGCAGGAATGAGCCAGTTATGAAACTGGGCAAGAATAACGAATCCATCTCAGTCTAAGTTGGTTTTCACTTCTCTTTCCTATCAAACCAGTAAGGAAGAAGTGCAAATAGTATACATGAAACCGAAGAGCAGAGTGAGGGGTTCCTTCTGTGAAAATCAGTGACATTAGGACTCTGTTGTGTTGGATGCCCTGGACCCACACGTTTGCAGACTTATTAAACAGTAGTGCCCTGGGGTGGGCCAGGTATGCATATAAGGCCATCTTATTATCATGCTAGGACTTTTTTGTAGCACCAGCCCTTCTTCCGAGTTCTACCACTTGCTGTATCACTGGACCTGCAGCAGACCTGGCCATGGTCTACTGCATTATCAAATAAAATCATGTTATATGTGTAAGATTAGAAAGTGCTATCCCTTCCAGATGTCATTGGGATTCTTGTCTGGGCTAGAGTAAGACTATTTGGGTAGACTAGGGGGTTAAACAGCACTACTCCCTAAATCTATGACAGAAAACCTCCTGTCATAGATGTTCAGTGACTTATTTAATTATTCTGGAGTACTTAAAGATATTTAAAGCAAATACCCACTAATTCTCCTTGATTTTGATGGAAACCTATAGACCAGAGGTGTTGAATCTTTTGACTTCCCTGGGCCACACTGAAAGAAGGATTGTCTTGGGCCACACATAAAATACACTAACACTAATAACAGTTAATGAGCTTTATAAAATGACAAAAAATTCTCATAATGTTTTAAGAACGTTTACGAATTTGTGTTGGGTTTGCATTCAAGGCCATCCTGAGCCACATGCAGCCCATGGGCCACAGATTGGACAAGCTTGCTATAGACTCATGTTAAAGAATTTGAATCCTACATACTTCAGACATTATGGTCTCATTGACCATGCTAGACATTCTCAAAAAGAAGCAAACTACAGGAAATGGAAATTGAACCTTTGGAGAAAAATCACCTTGAGGGAAGAAGCCTGTCAAGTGTGGCCAACTGAGCAAGAGGGGCTGACCCTTTCGGTCTGGGTGGGGGTTAAGGCCTTCACACGCCCACTCAGATACAACCCACGTCGAGCCCAGAATGCCTGGGAGCTCTGTGAAGGAGAGAGATGGGAAATAGAGAGCTTTGTCCTTGGAGGCCCCACAGATTTGATATAGATCTGGTCAGACAGTGGAGAAAGCACTTCCCCAGTGAGTAACAGGGAACAGAGGTAATAGTGATCAGTGACTTAGAGGACGTCAGGAGCCGCATGAACAGGAACCTGCGAGCAGCATGAAGGTCATTGCTCTCTTGGCAGGTGGGGCGTGGTCAGCAGTATAATCCAGCCCCTTGTGGTGGTGTAGACACAGTGGGTCCGGAGGAGAACTGGCAACAACATGGGCCGCAGGAAAGCACTGTCTGGGGTGGTGGCCAAGTGACAGGGGAAAGATAAAAGTGGTAAAAGCAGAAATAGAGGGACCGCAAAACTGCAAGCAGTGATTGCTCATCTGTGAGACAAATCCCAGCCTGGAACTTTTGGAGGAATGACTCTATTCTAGGACCCCCAAATCCTAAAGAAGGAGTAAGGAGGGAATAAGGGACATTCAGGTGACACCTGTAAGCATATTTAGAGATTTTCTTCTATTAGGAGAGAGAGACTTATAGGAGGAGATCGAGGATCTTGCCAGTTAGGCAGGCAGGGACTTCAGAGCATTGAAATGTGACTAGTACTGCAAATGGGACACACGGCCATCAGTGTGGGAAGTCCGGTACTTACAAATCACAAACATAGCATTGGAATCTTAGTCCTTATGAATGTACAACTCTGATATCTGGAAGACAGTGATGATAGAGTTATGTTTCAGTAGATAGATCTTGGGGGTCTCTTTAATTCTTACTCTTTCATGCTTCTTAATTTGTCAAACACTTACTGACAATGACTGTGTGCCAGACAGTAAGACAGGTGAGAAAACAAAAATATATATGATACAGTCCCCGACCTCAGTAATCTCACAGTTTAGTTGGGGAGCTTTGATGATCAGTGGGAAAGGTAGGTCTGTGTGAGGTAAAGAAGGCCTTGAGGGAATTTAAAGAGGGCATCGTAGTGGACATGCTACATGGGTCTAAATAGGTGACAATGAGTTTGCTAGGACACAAAATGGGGGTAAGGTCATTGGATCTGTAGGGGCAAATGGAGAATGCCCAACACAATCTCTAGAATCCTTCTCTCTGTTCAGTAGCTTGGAAGTTTGACTTCCATGGAATGCAGGCTCTCTTGTTCCCTTTCAGTTTTAAATTGCTAAGAGGAGGTGCCACCACGTTAGAGAACAGGGGGAAAGAGAAATGTTTATTCCTCCAGTTCCCTTCTCTGCCCAGCAGGGCTCAGCAGTAGCTGTGTCCCTCTAGCCAAGACTATAGTGCCCTCCTAAATTCCTGTGAGAGGAAGGAATGACTACCGGGAGGGGCAAGTTTTGTAGCTTCCTGTTTCTGACCCAAAGGTAGGTACCTTCCCTTACTGCCCACACCTCTATGAAAGAGTCCTTTGAACTGTATTCCATCGCCTTTTTGAGTGCACCATCTGTTCCCCACTGGGACCCTCCCTACAAGATTAACATTGTAAACATAGGGGATGGTGTACGCAAAGGAAATGTGCAAATGACACAGCTCACTTCAGGAACTGCCAGCAGTGGAAATGGCTGGAGGTGGAGCTCAGGAGGCACAGATAAAAGCTGTCGCTAGGCGGGGTGTCCGGGGCCAGGCTGCTTGGAGTATCCTGTGCTAGGAATAAAAAACCTTATCCCAAAGTTTCTGCAAATACCACTAGGGTTTATGCATTTGGCTTTTCTGACAATTTCCCCAGAATTCCTTAAAATTTCATATTATCATAGCCTTAAAGGCATATCCATCCCACTGAATTACCATATAAAGCTTTCAAATAATGTAGTTGAAAGGTAATAGAACTACCTCTGTGTTCTGCTGAGAAGTCCCATGAATTAATTATTCTTAGGGATTAAAAACATGGACCTTTGTTGAAGGAAATAGATTTTTCTTCTCCATGTGGAACATCCTTAAACAAATCATCTACTGGGAGATGATCCAGAACTGCCTGCTCCTCTAGAGTTCAACGTAGTTGTTATTCACTTTATCTTTCCTTTAAACAACCACTGAATTAGCGTGGGAACGTGAGTCAGGTAAGAGGCATTCTGAGCCCAGAGAATAACAGGTTTCAGTATGTTCCATATTCCTTCCCAAACTCGGCCCTCCATGCTAGCTGCAACTAGAAGGAAACAACAAATAGAAAAGAAGGCAGTTCTTTATCGTCGAGCACAACACATTTACAAGATGGGATACTGCTGGTGGACTGATTGCTCTGAAACAGAGATGTTTAGATAAACTCTCCAGCCAGCCCTGGATGGGACAGATACTGTAAAGTGACAGAGCCAACACTCATTCCCAAGTCCTTCTCAACCTCTACCGTGAAGAGTAGGAAAGTTAAATATTTGTTTTACTAACTTCCCTCGCCAAACGGGTGTGTGATGCAACTCTAGCTAACACAATGAAAGTGGAAGTTCGCGAAGGGGGTTCTGAGAAAACTTTTGCATTTGTGATTTCAAGAGGACCATACAACTGGCATCTCGTCTGCTTTTTCTTCCTGAGTCGAATGTCTGGAGCTGCAGCAGCCACCTTGCAAGCAGGAGGCAACCACAAAGGGATACTGAGAGATTTAGGTCCAGATGGCGTTGCAGAGCGAGTAAAAGAACAACAATGGTTCCATCTCTTGATTTCTGGTTACGTTAGATGCTATTTAGGCTACGATTTGTTGAGTAACCTGTTCTTACAGCTAAATACATTCTTAAAAAATACAAAGGATCACAGAAAACCCATTCCTCTCATTTCTCCATTAGAGTCATGCTTTTTAAAGATAATAGTTTATGCTTGTCTAATGAGTCAGTGTTGTTTTTGCAGAACGACTTTGACGTGTCTTCACAGAAATTGATGTTGCTGTGTCGACTGATGCACATTCGGCAGAAGCAGTCAGTCCACTTCCGTTCTTGTCCAGCTTACCTGTCACGGACATCATTATTCCCAGTTTTTAAAAGACCTCCCCTTCTCTAACCCCTATTCCCTCTGTCACAATCAACTGGCAAAACCTCAACAACCGAGAAATCCAAACCTCCCCCTTCTCCTTGTGGGCACCCCAGCTGTAAAAAGTTGTAAACTAACTTCACATTAAGTTCATAGTTGCAAATCTCAAATGGGCCCTCACCTCTGCTCCAACCTCTAACTACATTTCTTTAGGGCTTACTTTTCCACCTGAGACGGCTTTTATGTTCTCTTTCTCTCCTGAAATTTCCTATTCAAACTTCTCCTTCCTCATTCTCATAACTTACTGAGAAACTAGAAATTATCAGAGAGTAGCCCTTCCTGCCTTTGTAGCTGTTCATCTTCTCTAGCCTCCCTCCTATTAAAAACTGGAAACAAATAGAAGTCATTGCCATAATTAAAAGCATAGCCTTTTGGCTCCACCCTTACTATTCAGCGTGGTCTTTGCACCAGCAGCACCAGCAGCAGCAGGGAAACTGTTAGGCATGCAGACCCTCAGGCCCCACCCCAGATCCGCTGAATCAGAATCTGCCATTTAACAAGCCCCCGGGGGTTTGGCACACACATGTACACTAATGTCTGAAAAGCACTGCTCTTTCTTCCTTCTTAGGAACTCGGCTCCCTTTATCATTCCCATTTTCCCAAGTTATTATTTTCTTTTTCTTATGGATACAATAGCTTCACGAGCTCAGAGATGGTGCCTGCTTTATTCCCAACATAAATCTGGTGCCTCACATGCGCAGGGCACAGAAGTGCATAATAAACAAACTCGCCCATCCAACTATCTCCATTCTTCCAACAAAAAAGAACTGCTTTAGAAAACACACACACACACACACACACACACACACATAAAACAAATGTATTGTGACTGTATTAAGTCCCAAAGCTATGCACAGGAAACTGCTGAATTTTCCCTACCATGACCACCTTGAAAACATATGCTCTCAATTTCCCTTCCTTATTCTTTTCAGTAGTCTGATCATTTTCAAGCAAAAAACAAAACAAAATAAAACAAAAGTCTTATTTTCATAAAAAAAAGAACTACTTATCCTTGTGTTTCACATCAATAATGACTTAAATATAATGAACAGAATACCCTAGAAAAGATTTTAAAACTGGGACGTTTAAAAAAGTAGATGTTGGAGAAAATGTCTTAAAAGCTGTAAGAAATTGTTTGTTTCTCAAGAGGTAGAAGAGTGCTTTAATCTCTGGGGAAGGTAGATTTCTTGATTGGGGATAAGTATTAGAAGGGGCCCTTTACTTTCACACTTATAAAAGCAGGTTCCAGCCAAGTTTTCCTCGGGTAAAATTTGAAGTCACCATTGGCTTTAAAGACAGATGTTTTAGTCTGGATACTAAGTGCTCCAGGTGACCTGAACCAGTGAGTGCAATCATAACAGAGTGATGTCTTTGCCAACATTACTGCTCCCCGCTTTTGTGGATTAAGAAACAATGCTCTATCATGCAGACTCCCAATTACACTTTGCCTGCCATTGGCTCCCATTCTTTGGAAGGTGTGGTGTATTCTTTTGTATGTAGAAGCTCACTGAAACAGACCGTAGAGGCTATCATTACCAAGAACTTCTATTATACTGGTCAGGCACTAGGTTAAGAACTGATACATATTCTCTCTGTTCGTCTTTCAACCTGTGAGGTAAGCACTCTCTTCGTCTTCATTTTGCATTTGAAGAAAAGGGAGGATCCTAGTGGTTAATTTATTCTTCAAACATGATACAGCTACTTAGCAGAAGAGTCAGAATGTGACCTTATTCTAGGCAGTGTTAGGACGTGTGTCTTCATGAGGCAGCATTAAGCAGACTGGCATATGTTAAGGGCTGAGCTTCACATCTTGCCAAGAGTAAGGCATGAGAGAAGCAGTTCAACAGGCATAGACGGACTGGTGCTGTCCCACCCAAGGGGGCACTGAAGGCAGAAAGCACTGGTGTTGGCAAATAAGTGCTGAGTCATTACCTGGCCGGGACCAGTAAGCAAGACCACACTCTAGAGGGTGGGACACGGAGAAGGCATTTCCACTGTCAACAGTACAAGAAATAAGGTTTGGAGAGGTGGGCCTTAAAATGGAGGAACTAGACATCGCGCCCCTCCCCTGGGCATTGGATCTGCGAGCACACACACTTGGAGAACTTGGAGTGGCCTGGTCTGGTCTCTCTTTGCCTCTGCGGTCAGGCTGGGAGCCAAGCAGTGGCATCTGAGCCTGTGGGTATGGCCAGTCTAAACACGGTTGTGAAATGTGACGCTCTGCTCGCAGTTGTGGTGTTCACATCGAGAGAAGGATCTTCTCTCCGGTTTGAGAAGGAATGATAAAGGGAGACCCCACCCCTCACAAGGCCAAGTTGGTGTTTGATGCAGTGATCAGAAGGAGACCGAGTCCTGGGCTTCACAAAAGTGTCAGAAGTGGTGGTGAGGCAGCCTGACGACAATAGACAAAACATGCTGGGGACCTCTTTGAGGGATCCACTTCTAAGCATCGGTGCGAGAGCACTCTACAGGCCAGATATAACTGGAGACATTCTGGCTTCTCGTCTCCGCCTTCTGGATGATAAGGATCTAGCTCTTCTCATTCACAATTTATTACTTAATATATGTGAAATTAAATTTCTAGCCATAGATTGGTGAGACCTTTCCTTGTTTAAGGTGATATACCTTGACTTATAACTGGCACTTGGTATTTGCATTTGAAACAGAAATATTTCAGCTGCTGTGACAGAAACCCAACTCAGGCCAGCTTGTGCAGAAAAGTTACTGGCCCATGGACCTGGAAAGCACTGGCTAGGAGCCTAGGGCTCACGCATGACTCAGTGCAACCTTCTCTCTCCTGGATTTGTTTTGCTCTGTGCTGGCTTCATTCTTAGATACGTTTCCCACTTTGTGGCCAAAATAGTCCTTGTCAGTCCTAAGTTTTACTCTCCTTACAGTTAGCAATCCCAAAGAAAAACATAAGAAAGGGCCACTTTCCTGAAAGTTCTCACAAAAATTCTAGAGAGAGCTATGATTGTCTTGGCTTACGTCACATGGCCATACTTGAACCAATCAGGACTTAGGCTAACAGGATGGGCTATTTTGCCAGCCAGAATTGGGTAACAGAGGAGGTGAGACCATGTGAGCAGACAGTCCCACAAACAGGGGAAACACAGCTAGCTCCTAAAAGGAAAAGACATGACAAAAGTAACTTATTTCCCTTTCAGTGAAGAGCACATCATCACTTGTTAATTTGACCAAAGGCCATTACCAGTGGGAAACAGAAATGATACACAGATGTGCAGATACAAGGGGTACAGAGAAATGACTAGAAAAAAAGGAAAAATTCTAGGGGTAAAGAAGAAAAAGGATGACAAAAAGAACTAAAGGGTAAAAATGTGTGGATTCCAAAATAACCAAAGAGCCAAGCACACAGTTGAAAATACAGCATAGACCATGCAGGTACCCATGGTTTCTGGAAGGTATAAAAAAATGATTCCCAAAGCTGAGGCCCCGGAATATACAGCCCAAGACAATGACATCACGTTCAGTATAAAGGGAGAAATGAAGCCTGTTCACAGACTGGCATTTAAGATAAAAAGAGGAAAAAGGTACATAAGAAATTTACAGACTTCAGATTTTTTCTCTATTGTTTATTGAAAATTAAACTTCTATCCAGTATATCCATATTTTAAAATATTCATAGGAGTTCTGGGAAAGGGCGATAGGCCAACCATGGACACTTTCACGGAAGTAGGCTAGCAATGAGCTCTGTATATGATCAAACTGATACAGCGATTTGAATGTAACCCAGGGTGGCCAAATACACAAAGGAAAAAAAATCTGCATGTTGGTGATGATCTTGAGACATAGTCTGGTGAAATCTTAACTAAAGGTTTCAATCAGACCTAAAACTGCTGTCTCCCCAGTTAGCCAGTCTCTGGAACAGCCTGGCCGTGGAACCCTATTACACATAAATATCTGGAATTGAGGCAGATTTCATAGACGAGAAACCATCTAGTAGCAAGCATGCGAGTGCCTTCACTTCAGAATCTCTTAAAAATAGGAAAGGGCATACAAATAGGGAGGGGACATACAGAGAATGAGAGAAAAAATTTCGGAATATATTGCACCTGACACCGTACTTTCACAAAGAAACCTGCGGAACTTAGCACAGCAGCACGGGCTGGATTCCTTAAGGCACGAGGTAGCCATGGGCCTCTGCTGGCCCCTGATCACCTGATAGATGGGTGCTCTCCATGGCATTAGCTGAGGGGCTAACAGAAAGATGTAGGTTATTTTCAACATTTCCATTCATCATCCTTCCTCCACAATCCCCCAGTCCTTCGTCTACACCATCTTCATCTACTGTATCTATAGTGCTACATTCTCCCTAGTCAGCAACTCTTTTAGCTGACACGACATCTACCAATGTGTTAGAACAGAAAAGTGTAGAATAGGTTAGGAGCATCCAGGGGGCTATGTGAGAAATAGAAAGGAAAAAAAGAGAGTACAGGTGTCTCTCCCTCTCAGCCAGCCCCTCAGGGGACTAATCAGTTTCATAAGAAATCATCAAAACAACTATTTCATTGAAACTTAAACACCAGCTGTCATCACTGCGATATCATTTTCTAGGCGCCACTCATATTTCCACTTCAAGGGCTAGGACAGTGTATCACTTGGCTCTGAAAACAAAATACTAATAAATACCACACCTTGAAGATTCATTTTAATCAGCCCTGTCTTGAAATAGCTGTTTACTAATTTTGCATAATATAATTAAATGCCCAAACACTATATTTAAGAAACATTAAAAGTATCACTTATCCTGATGGGAGTTGGGAAATTCCAAATTTAGAAAGTCTCCAACCCCTGGTGTTGTGAAAATAAGATGCTCCACGAGGACGGCAAATTGGAAAAGGAATTAGAAAGTACAGTTCCCCTTCTGTCAAATATTATGATACATGAAGAACACAAAAGGCAGGAGCTCAGGGAGGCTTAGAATTTGGGTTCAACACTTCCTCCCTTAGTGAACCCCGTCCACAAAACCTAGACTTGGTATTAGGTTTCAGAAGCTGCTAGGGGCAAGGCTTTGCAGAGAAAGGAAGAGGGAGGTGGTAAAGCAAATTAATCACTTTCAAGACTACCCCTTCCTTCTCTGTTATTTGGTATCTCCCCACCCCCTCGATCACTGGGTCGGAAACCGTGGGGTCATGCTTGATCTCTCCTTCCCTAATGCACAGCTTTGGCAGTCTCACGTCTGAAAATTCCTGTGCACCCACAAGGTCTTATTCCTGTGAGGCCTAGGTCATGTCATACCTTAACTGGCCCTAGTGCAAGTGTCTCTCAACTGGTCATCTACCTTCTGATATTATTTTACTCAAGTCTTTGCTATCCATACTATCTAATTAGCTTCTAAAATGTTGTATATTTTGTTCTCAAATCCCACCAATATATCTCAAACTCTTGTTGTTGGAATTCAAATTTCCAGTCCTGTTCTTAAAACATTTTGAATGTTCCTCTGCGCACATACTCTATTTCAGTCAAATTGATTTACTTCTTTTTCCCTAAGAGAGTAGGTAATTAACCCAGCACAGTACTTGGTACACATAAGGGAGGATAAGAAATATTAGCTTAACCTACTTGAAATAAACTAAAGCTGTTCCACCCCTAGACCTTTACCCATGGCATTCCGCCCACCTAATGCCCTCTCTCCTCTTTGCCACTTATCAAAATCTGAGCTATCTTTTAGAAGGTCAAGTTCCACCTCTTCCATGAAGCTTTTTCTATCCAGCCCATTGTGGTTATTCTCTCTCTCAACTTCTATAGCAGTTGCCTGTCAAAAACAGTATGTGGTTCCCTCCTGAGGGAGAGGAAGCTGGGGTATGTATTCACCAAATGATGCTCTGGCATTTTGGCCTGCCCATGCATGGGCCAAGAATGTTCTCAGTCAGGGAAAGCCCAAAGCAACAGGTCTTGCAGTAGAAAACTGTCAGGCTTTACACAGAGGAACACTGAGTGCTCAGCAACATGGGAGGGAACATTCTTTCATGGTGTCAGGTATAGAAAAGCTTCCCCAGTGAGTCTCCTGTGTTTCTCCCTGCCACCACACTGTAGTAGTTACCCTTTCCCCTCAAGATGTCAGAGTCAGTAAGGAACTCTACTAACTCCTTTCCCTACCTGCTAGACTACTGGCATGTGGATCTGCAAATAACTGGGCAGCAGTGGGTTTGTATGACGGTCTATGGAATAGCAAGATTACTAAAAGCCTTTTGGATTATACTCTGTCAGAGAGCTGGACAGTTAACATAGCCCTGAGGCAGCTGCCCCATCCTAGGTGAATGGAAACTACAGTTAACCCTTGAACAATGTGCTTGTTAGGGATGATGACTCTACCCCTTCATGCAGTTGAAAAATCTGCAAATAACTTTTGACTCCACAAAAACTTAGTTGATCTGCAGGGCATTGGTTCCAGGATCCCTGTGGATAATAAAATCTGCAGATGCTCAAGTTCCCTATATAAAATGGAGTAAGTCAATACATGTAGTCAGTTCTTCACTGTAGATCAAAGACAGTACAGATATTTATTGAAAAAAAATCCATGTATAAGTGGATCCACACAGTTCAAACCCATGTTGTTCACATTCAGATGTCAACTATACTTTTGATTCCTACTTCCTAATGCAGCCTGAAGGGTTTATGTACTAATAAACAGTCTCATACCAACTGTGAAATACTGTGCTGATGGTACAGTAATGATACTGCATTCAACAAAGTTGCTGTCATTGAAGTTAACACAGTAGACTCTCAGTTAACCAGAACTCAAGCAAAAAGTCTTTTATTTTTTTGCCAGTTGCTTGAGAATCTTGTCAGTTGCTTGAGAGTGCTGGGTACATTTATCCAACATCTCCCAATCCCCATGGATGCCAGTTAACAGAGAGTCTACCACATTTGATTAAGGTTATAGTGGTCCTCCATTATTTGCCATGATCTTCCTGGATTTTTCAAGGACTGTATTGGTATATTAAAGGCAGAAACCAGTGTGGGAAACACATAGAATACCCTGTGTTTATGCTCTGTCTAAAGCTTTATCTACAAAATTTTGGAAATCTTAATGGAGATAGTAGGAACATTCCAACTATGGAATGTTTGGATCCACTTCCACAGCATTCTATTGTTTTTGTTGTTTGTTGTTTGTTTTGTTTTGTTTTGATTGGTTCCCTGAGCAGGGATTGAGCCCAGGCTGGTGGTGAGAGTGCCAAAGCCCAGCCACTACACCACCAGGGAACCCCACTGTGTTCTATTGTTTTGCTATGAGAAAACCACCAGAATTGACCATGGACTCATGCAAATGATAGATACTATTACTGGAAATAAGGGTTTTAAGTTTCTCTGGCTATATGTTGCTAAACTGTTAAAATGCTACCTATAACAGAAGCAGAAAACACTGAAGAGACATGGGGCTGGGACTTAAACGTGTGAAGCGAGAATAAGGCAAGCCTATATCCTAATATCACTAAGGAAGAGTAACAGTGGTCACCTCTTGACCAGGCTAGATAAACTTCACCTTGAATGTTGGTGTCCTATGTATGGTGGTAAGACTCTATAACTCAGACTTTGGGAAATATACTTGTGGGTTCTGATATAATTTTTCTGAGGGAGTTAAAAAGCCAAGGTTGGGGCTTTCTCTGGGGGGACTTGGCATTTCCACTCTTCATTCATCCTGGGAAGAATTAGCTCCTAGGAAAAGATAAAGACTAAAAAGATAGGCTTTCAAGGAACTAATAATACTTTAAGAAGGAGATAAGCATTTAAATAAAGATTATTAAAATAAATAATTATAAACAAAGCAGGAGAACTGGGTTATCATTATTTTCACCACAAGTTTAGCTGCCCAAACAGGTTCAGCTTGAAATTCTATGATCCAGTTCCCCAGAAGGGGAAACGCAACCCATATCAAGGATGCACACAATGAGAAAGCAACCATTTCTTCCTGCAAAATAATGTTTCGAATGATGGCAATTATGCCAAGAAGAAATGGGCTAAGGCCTAGGATAGAGAAACGAGCAAAAAAAATCCAACAGAAGCAGTGGTTTACTCCTTGAAAAATCTTTGATGGAGAAGACCAACTCTAAATGATGGTCACACTATTTATATTAATGCTACTAAAGGTTCCTGAGGTGCTAAATAAATACCCAGGGTTTTCTGTTTGATTCCTACACTGGTTTCTACATTTAGGAATATACCAATACAGTCCTTGAAAAATCCAGGTAGATCATAGCAAATTATGGAGGACTACCATAGACTTAATCAAATAGTAGCCTCAATGACAGCAACTATCCTGAATGAAATAGCTTCACTAAATAATACCAGCCTTATTTGGAGGGACAAGTCCGACTGGTGCTCCCCTAGTCATAATCCTCTCTTACTGCTCATGAAATCCGGGGGCCTCCACCGGGCATTGGATTTCTACAGCTCCATCATTAGAATGGGAAGTTTTCTCTCCACGCATGTCAGGGCACTTCATTTTGCAAGATTATTTGATTTGCTTTATTTTATATCCATTGATTGCCAAGGCAAATATACCTACAAAGGCTAGTTAGAAAACCAAGAGTTTCTGTAGTGATATAATCACCCCCGTCCTCATTTACAGAGCGTACTTGTCTGCTCTTAGTCCCAAAGGAGACTCTTGTTATTCTACCACCATTGGACACATCCTAATTGTTGGCAAGTTTGTTGTAACAAAAAGTGAGTATATTAGTCCCATCTTTACATCTATCATATAAAAAGATGCTAAACATTACACCTGGGGATTTGGTACCTTCTTTTCACAAATGTGTCCCTCTTTCCCTTTGTTCACAGAGCTGCCAAATGTTACTCTTTAGTTTGAAGCTAATGGATAATGCCTCCACTTCATCTACTCTCAGCAGCTGTGACCACCATCTAAATGAATATATGAATTAAATTAACGTGCAATGAGTGCCTACAGTGTCCTGAACCATATTAAAAATGAGGAGTGATGGCCCCAAGGATGAATTCCTATTTTTTTGAAGTTCAGAGTCTGTGTGAGGAATAGATTAAAACCATCAATATAGTTTACCTCCCAACTGTGAACTAGGAAGATAGATAACTCATAAGAGTACTTTACTTTGGTTCTGGGATTTATTTTTGTACTACCCTGGACTGATATAAATGGAATTCTGGGAATTCATAAAAATGCATTCAAAATAACAAAAACACAATGTAAAGCTCAGACCCTATCAGTAAGATGTTCGATTTCCTCTTGGCAGTCCAGGCCAGGCCGAGGAGGACATCACTGTAGTAAGCAGAGGCCCACAGAACACAGAAGGCGTGCTCTGAAGTCTGGAAAGGTGTAATGAAAGGATTCTTTATAAAGGCTTGGGTATGATTAAGGAAATTTATAGGCAAAGTCTATAAATTTATAGGCAAAGTCGAGGATCCTAAGAGTTTACAGGCAAAGTTGAGGATCCTAAGAATAGCACCTGGGGAAGTCGTTAACACACTGAGAACTGATGGGAGGAGGGAAGGAACATGTGACCAAGGCCTGGATCAGCTGAAGAAAAATCAATGGGAGTTCAGTGGGGAGGAGCAATTTTCATGAAGGGATGCAGCATTGACAGAACTGCAGTGCTGAAGCAGAGGGAGTGGGCTAAATACCCTAAACACCCTAAAACTCTCTTTCTTCCAGCCCTCTGATCTCTTGAATTGCCTCATATTAGCCCAATCCAACCAGAAACCAGAGGTCAATGAAGTCTAAATGAAGTAGCCTGTGGGCTCCGGATAGAGGAAGGTGGAGAATGAATTTAGGGAAGGGTGAAAGTGAATGACCAGCACAATAACTATCGAGACCAAAACCAAATGCCAACCCTTATTAAATTGTCTTTTCTTGATTTAAATAAGTAGTATTTCCCAAAATATATTCCAGATGAGGGATGTGTGTATGTGGGATGGGGGAGGTCTGTGTATAAATTCATTTGGGAAACACTGGATCAGCACCCTTAAACAGGCTTCACTACTCCAGGAATTTTCAAAGCTGCGATATGCTAAGGTTCAGTTTTGTTTTGTTTTGTTTTTTAACAAATAATTGTTAAGAGCTCTGGTGAGCCAGGCACTGGGCTAAATGTTGGAGATACAATGGTGAACAGGACACACCTATACTTGTGGTACTTTCAATCAAGTGGAGGGCAGACAATAAATAGTAAAAAAACAAAAACTAATTACAAAGTATTTATTATGATAGTCTCAAATGTATAAAACATGCAGCATCTCCCAAATAAAACTTACTTAGCTTCAGAAATCTTTGTTTCTGGAAACTTTTAGGGAGCGAAGGGCTCTCTTTGAGAAAGGCCACTCTCTGGCATTTTTTTCCCCTTGACAATTGGTTATATAATTTTGGTCTGAAATTTACATAATTAAATTTTTGTCTGAAATTTACATAATTTAATATCTAGTTTTTGATGTCAGCTTTTCATCCTGCTGGCCAACCACAGCCGATCATAAATCTGATATTTATGAAACATGGGTAATCAGAAGATAGCATGAAAAAGGAGAAGCAATATCTTAGAAGTCAAAGCCATTTAAATCGACTTAGCATTTTTCTTGCAATGTAGACTTTTTCTTGGCATCTACCCTGTAAGGCAAGATAATATTTTTACTGAAATGTCCATGGGGTGGATGCACATGAGGTCTGACAATAAAGTTCACAATCTCATCCTAGAAAAAGTGCTACATGCCTCATTGCTGAGTATCACTATGGTCACCTTCAAAGTACTCCCCTTGGGAAGCTGTGCACTGATGCCAGCACCTAGTCCACCCTGCAAAGCCATTGGAACTCATTTTCTGGAATGGCCATCAGAGCTGTTGTCGTATGACCCTTGATGTCCTGAGTGTCATCAAAATGTCTTCCTTTCAGTATTTCCTTTATCTTCAGGTGAAGAAAAAAGTCATTGGAGACCAGATAAGGTGAGTAGGGAGGGTGCTCCAATACAGTTATTTGTGTACTGGCTAAAACTCCCTTACAGACAGTGTCATGTGAGCTGGTGCATTGTCGTGATGCAAGAGCCATGAGTTGGTGAAAAGTTCAGGTCATTTTCATCTTTCTCATGCAGCCTTTTCAACACTTTAAAATAGTAAACTTGGTTGATTGCTGGTTCAGTTGATACAAATTCATAATGAACAATCCCTCTGATGTCAAAAAAGGTTAGCAACATCATTTGGACTCTTGATTTGGACTGACAGCTGGTGTGACTGTGGCCTGCTAAGGACTCACAGCTGCCCCTTCTCATGCCTCCCTAAGCCCCTCCACAAAGGGACAGTGGTTTATACCAGAGACATGAACCCAAGGTTCGACTTTAACAAAAGCCACATTTTGGCTGACTTTTCCCCTCCTCCATTCCGCCCCTAATGCATTTTTCCTAAAAAGCCCTCCCAAAGCTGTGATGCCCT
Organism: Lyroderma lyra; assembly: GCA_004026885.1. Lineage (NCBI taxonomy): Eukaryota > Metazoa > Chordata > Mammalia > Chiroptera > Megadermatidae > Lyroderma > Lyroderma lyra. Next base: position 37,702 of record PVJL010001389.1, on the reverse strand, counting down.
GTATTCACTGAGCTTTACAGGACATAGAATCAGAAGGGATTTAAAACGAATTACACAGCAAGTTAATTCATAGCAGGAAAGACATCCTTAGCCTCTTTACTACTCTGTGCACTGGTCTTTCCATTGTGCTTTGTTGAGATCTAGATACAGTCACTAATTTAATAGTTTTCCATTTGGATTTGTTCTAAAAAAGAAAGAAAGAAAGAAAGAATATATGTATAGAAAAGCTTACCGATTTAACTCTTGTTATCCACATCTCTAAGCAAAGCTATTTAAATGATTAGTTACCAGTATTCTACTTGGACCATTGATCCAAATTATAGGCATAAATATCTGTGAAGATAATTAAAACTATGAACTTCCCAGACCAGCACTCTAGTGAGCTCTTTAAAGAGATCACAAAGGTTGCAATTCTTAAAGAGCTTTTGCTACATGATATAAACTGTGGTTAGAATAACATTCGTATTACACATTATGGTTTGTAACTCACTGTCATAAATATTTTGTTTATCTTCACAGTAACCCTGTGACCTCAGGAATATATTCACATCCCTGTTTAATAAATGAAGAAAACTGAAGTTCAGGGATATTAAGTGACTTCCTCCATGTCTAATAGTTGTTAAGTCGCATAGTGAAGGTTTGACAGAGTTGTGGGGTTTTTAAATCAGCAAATCTGGAGCTTTTCTCTTTATTGCTAATCTTATCCACTTCATCATGTTTCATCATTTCTTAAATTTGCAGAGATTATAACATCAGTTTATGGTTTAGTCATCATAAAACTCTGTAGTGCTCTTTGTATTTTAGAATACAAGGAATTCTACAAGGTAACAAAATAGGCTGCATAAATAAACAAATACCCTATTTCTGTGAAGTAGATGTGTCAAAATTTTTATTTCTCTCCACTTGTTATAAATTTGTTGTGGTTCTCTAAAATTCACATCCATTGACTTTTAGAAAACTTTGAGTTCACTACACAGAGGGTATGGTTTTCAGGAAAACCAAACAGTACATCATTATTGATTATGTATTGCCTTTTCTTTAGAGATGTTGAGAAAGTGAAAACTCTTCTAAATGGGTACTCAAACATAACACTTGATTTAATACACTTCCCAAACCCAGCTGTCTCCTAGCCAACTACAGCACAGTTTAACTTTAAAATATCAATACATTTTTTTCAGCCAAAAAAGGATGTTGAGCAAGAAATGTCCTAAGCACTAGTTTTTATACATCTCTTTTCTGTGGCTTAAAAGAATACACCCTCCATTTGCCTTATGTCCTTGAGTTTATGCAGTTAAAAGTGACAATGGGAATATTGATGAGCCGGAGAGGGAACACAGAGCTATTGAGGGGCTCAGGCTATCTTGGAAATTATCATTCCAAATGCCTTATGCACTTATTTCTAACTCTGAGAATGCATGGAAGAGTCAAGCAAATTTCATGTAATTGCCATACTCTAAGGGTTCCAGAGGGAAATTACTGATCACAATTATTTACTTAAGTACAAATGGGAAACTCAAGCAACCTCAGGGTCACACTGAAACAGCTCTAGACTTGGGTTAAAACTTCAAAATTAATGGGAAAGAACAAGCAGTACAGCCATTGGGGTGCATTGAGCACTCTCACCGTAACTAAAGACAGACTTGCAGCCAAATGACATGACCTGCCACTCTGGGAAGGGAGCGAGTTTATTCATTCTAGCAAATCTCTAAACATCAGGCGGTTGCGAGATCTTGACACACAGTTCTATGCCTTTAAGAATGCAGGCTTCCTTCAGTGTTATTGACGGAACTGATTGCCATGGGAAGTCATTTTAATTACTTTTTAATACTCAATAATCATGTTAACAGAGGATTTAAATACCACCCCGTGCCTGGTGTGGAGCCTCAGGCAGCGCACACAGAAGGTATAGGGGCACCTATACAGTTAGCTCTAATGAGCGTGGAGAGCTTAACTCTGCAAGCTGCAATCAAACATAACTTGCAAGTCACTCAGATCAAGTCAGCTGGAGTTGGAGATCTTAAAATCTCAGAAGATACAATTCCCTTTGGAAAGTTACTATAATAAAAAGATAAAGAAAGATTTGGAATGGAACAAGAAGCACCTGGGAGTCCCAGTTGACAAAACCTTTACTACTTTACTACTTTACTACTGCCGATTGGACACATTCAAGGAGTGATTTAAGCCTGTGGATGGACTGAGATCATTGTCACTGTCTGGCTGTTTCATTACAGCTGGGTTCACCCTGTTGGCCCAGTCTTTCCCCAGAGATGGGTCTTCACACAAGGAAACAGACGGTTCTGCTTTGTGTCTTCCATAAAACTCAACGTTAGCTGCTAGTCCTTAAACCTGGAGACAACAGAGAGCTTAGCTTCATGATAAGTATAAAAATGAGTAAAGCAGAGAACTGAGGTGATATAGCAATAATGGAGAAAATTTCTTTTTAATGTTTTCTCTTTTTTTTTTTTTTTTTTTTTGGTATGTGGGTAGCTCCCTGACTGGGAATCGAACCCAGGCCGCAGCGCTGACAGCGCAAGCGCCGAAGCCTTAAGCCACTACACCATCAGGGAACTCCCAATCTTTTCTTTTAACATACCTAATAAAATTAGCTGGCAAAAATGAGGGATGTTTTTGTTTGTTGATTTAGTTTATTTGTTTGTTTGTGTTTTAGTTTTCACTGCATGTCTGCTTCTGATTCCATCTGCCAGGTCTTGGTGGTGACAGATCAAATATGCAGACCCTTTCTCGGGGTCCAGAGGGATCTCATTGTATCCCAAGGTTCATACAGCAAGCAGCAGCTAGTTTGACCACGACCAAGGCCACACATCCCCTCAGCTATTCTGGCTTAGAGCAGCAATCACGTCACCACACACCACAGAGCTATAATAACAAAAGGTTTTATTTTCACCGCATTTTTCTACATGACATTTGAAAGGCGTAACTGCGCTTACAAGTTGGACAATCGGAAACCGTAGCAAAGTTGAAGAATTATTTGTCCCAATCACAGAACTGATAGTTCGTTAACTATCCCAGGTGCTGTGGCACGACCCTGTCAGCACAAGTGTTTAGGATTAGTCACCCACAAAGATGCTCACTGTTCAAGTGATTCTCAGCAAACACCTGAATCAATGTTTGTATATCTGTCTATGACCTGTCAGCTCTTTCCCTTGTCATGGATTTGTACTTGATAGTTTTTATTTCTACATTATCAAATTGATTATACATACTTAGAGAATTAGGACTATCTGGGAGATTTTGATTTTCAAGTTTCTCATTCTTAAGCATTGTTATATCTATCTTCCCAGTACAAATCACTCAGACTAATAGATAAGACTAGGATCTAATACTCATATTATTGGCAAACCAGGAAAAATCTTTTTTTCTGACATAACAAAATATCTTACATTTTGTTATCCAGTTATCAGACATTGTATTAATTTTTTTAAATGAGAAATATTTAAATCTAAGTGGGTGGTTACACATGCAATGCTAGCCTTCTTGCTGCTGAGAACCAAAGTGATTTGAAGACACCACTCGGTTGGTGAGGACACGTACACAAGAGCATTGCGTACATTTGGGATCAGCGCTTCAAACTCGCGGGCTGCGACTGCCTCCCTAGACAGTAGGGTCAGAGCCTGTCACTCCTTCCAAGATCTTCTGTGGCTCTTCATAACAAAGCTTTAAAGACTATATGAATTAAGCCACACAGAGAAAGACACATTTAGAGAAAAGAAGTTAAGGATCTACCCTAATATTATTCTACCATTCTTATCCTGAAGAAAACCATCATACCCTTTTATAGGTTAACAACAACAACAACAGAAATTAGTCATCTTAGAAAAGTGAAGTTAGATCATTTGCATTTGTCTTCATGCGTCAATGACTGACTGGCAGATTTTTTCCCCAAAATGAATGTCTTTTTTGTTTTCTGAAGTGAATTTATCTGTTCTAAATGTATTGCTTTATTTTCAATTATTCCAAGACCTGAGAACATTAATTATCCCAGCAGCAAGTCAAACTAAAACACTGCTTACAGACATTTAAACTTTGACCCTAAGTAGTAGCTGCCCTTCTTGATGATTCATTTTATTTATTTTTTCCCTCTAGAGGTCTAATCTTTCAACCATTCCCAGACAACCTATAATTCTGCTCCTTTGCCCACTGTAAAATTACACCAAGTGCTGTCTGCCTTCAAAAGAGATTTACTGCTCTAATGGCAGAAGCAGTGAAGGTCAGCTGAAAACTTTGGGTCTATCTGCCTGAGGACAGGGGATTCCTGAATAATTTCAGTAGTCCCCGAAAATAATGACTGGTTTCAGTAACCTGATGACAAACAAAACTACTACCCCATTAGAGCAAGGAAGGTTGTTTCTTCACTGGGAAGAATTCATTTGCTGAGTTTCTGTATATAATAACTAACCGTGGGACCGAGTAAACATGACTGGCTACGTAAGCCCATAAACAAGCCAATAAAAACAGTGACCACTGCGGAGTGTGTGGAGTGATTGCTGTTGCCCCTTACGTACAGCATGTGGTTCTCATTCCACATCTTTCACTCGCCATCCTTGGGGGCATGCGAGGCAGTCACCTGTGTTTTACTATTCATCTTCAGACCTGGCTTCCTAACTTAGCTTCAAAGATTTACGAGATGATTTCAGCCAAGTTCTTTTGAGCATTTGGTCTCAAACTAGGTTAATATCCACAAACTTTGTGAGCTAGAAATTGACTCAATGTTAAAGTCAATTCTCCACTACCTGAGAGGGGTTTACCTGTGGCTACTCACTACTTGCTACTTGCTTGTGGGTTAGCCCATCAAACATCAGAAGGTGTGAGATGGAGGGTGGATAGGAGCATGAAGGCTCTGGAAGTCGGTAAGTGTGCCTGTCACTCAAGGCCCTTCCTACGGCATTACTAAGGCAGATAGTGACAGCCATTCGTTCAATGATCACAAAGGCCATTTATGATAACTCGTTAGTATTTTCCAGATCTTTCCCCCTACTAATTGCACATTTAAATTCTGAAAATAAAACCTGTCAAAGATAAGGCACTGCTATTTGTGAACAAATCCACAGGGCTTTGTCTACAAAGTGGTCCTCTTAACCAATTTTCAGTCTCAAGTGGACAAACTGTAGGAAGAAAACCCTACCGATAGCATGGGGCAAAACTCTGCAATATCCAAGGGTTGAGTTCCTAAGACTTGGCTTAATTCTGTCTTTGGCATCGTAAAGAGCATTATTCAAATACTGGAGAACTGGAATTTCTTTGAATCAGTACCATCTCCTTTCAGGTTTCAATTTCTGGAATTGAGATCATTTGCAAAACATCAAATGACTATCCCAAACACATGGCAGATGCTTATTAAAGAGACATGATCTCTGATCTCAAGGAAAACACAAACAACTTTCCATAAAACTCTCTTCAAAAATCATTCTCTTCCATTTCTTGGCCCTCATTTGCCATTTTCATAGGGTGACATTGGCTTCCTCCCTTGATCTGTATGAAGTCACCGATTGTCATCTTAGTCTTAAAATGTCTTCAAAGAACTCCCCTCTTAAATCTCTTTACTGTCTTCACTGCTCCTTTCATGTGCTGCTGCTTTAGTTTTTCACAAACTTCCCCTAGTCATTTAGTATTGTTCCTTCCTTTCTCTCAACCTGGGTTTATGAACAAATTAAACGATACAATGTGTGTGTATTTATGTATATATATAGCCTGTATTTGTTCTCATTTTAATGTAAAATTCTTCCGATTTTAACAACTAATAATTTTATATCATTGTTATGGTATGTCTACACCCAAATACACAAAGAAGGAAAGTTACTGCTTTTCTAAATACTAGGCCATTACCTCACTAATTGTTATTCTTGTTTGGAGCTACGTAATACAGGCTGGAAGGACATAATTTAGCCTGGCTTCCTTAAATAAGTCTCTGCCTCATTTTTCTTCAAACTTGTTTTGTCCCTTTTTTATTCTTCAGTCTGATTATTAATCACTTGTTCTTGTTTTCCACCAAACTTAGATTAAATTTCTTAATAAAAATCTCCCAAATACTAAATCAGCGCTTCCTGTGCAGCAAAAGACACAATCATTCACATTGTGCCAAGGATTTGCCATCTCTCCACAATGACATCTGCTTCCAAAAAACAAAGTCAGACATATTACTTTTGCTGATTTTTATATTTTCGTGTTTGGCTTCCTCAGACGCGCTGGATTTATTACCCCATTATTATGATTTGGTCCCTTCTTTGTCTTCGTGTTATTGACCCTTCCATCTATTCACTGATACAATTACTTTGCTTCAAAAATGGAAATAAATCTGCCCAAAGTTGAGATGGAATTATAATTTATTCCTTCTGTGACTTCTTTGATTAGTTCCTCACTTTTCTTTAAGAGTAGAGGATGACTTTACACATCATCTAAGCTTCGTCCTTGCTTGTCTACTGGCATCAACACCCGAGAGCAACTTCACGAGAGTCAGGTAGCGCTGGTTACACATACATTTTCCCAACACCCAATACACTCTGCACTGGCTCCCTAAAGTTTAATCAAGATAACCTGTCTAGTACCTGGCTCAGCAAATGAGCCTTTCTGAAAGTTTTTCAAGGACAGGAACTAGCACTTCCTGAGTGTCTTCCATGCAGCTGCCATTATACCACGTTCATTTATTTAAGTGTTGCAAACAGCCTTATGAATTACAGATTGTTCTCCCTATTTTGCAGTGAGAAATCGACCACCTCAGGTGAAGTGAGTTTGCCCAAATTACATAGCTGCTAAATAGCAGAGATGGAATTAGTGCCCAGGTTGGCTAGACTTTGTCTGCAATGCACTGTATCATTCTGTCTCTAAACAAAGTCAACCCCTTCAAGAAACAGAAGAATAAGACCTATCTACCCCTCTCTCTTGAAGACAGAATAATAAATAAAATTTATTATTCACCACTGAGAGGGGGCAAGCACGTGGTCATGATGAAAAGCTTTATAAAATCATTTTCCACCTTTAATTCCTAAAGTTTATTTAGGCCTCTATCCAAATTATGCTTACAGTTTAGTATTACCACTAACTGGCTCCTGAATCTAGTAAAAATTTATTGGCTTGCTCTTGAACATTGTTGACTCTGGGTATACACAGCATGTTTGTGTTTATAAAATAGCTACCAACTGTTAGGAAACACATTTTTAAAAAAAATATCTGGATGTATGGCTCATTTCACATTAAAGAATGAAATACGTATTTGAGAACTTCTGGATTTTCAACTCCACATCTCCATTCCCAACCCACCCCCCACCCGCCAGCTGTTTAGCATTGTGAATATCAGTGCTGTCTGTCACCATCTCTTGTTTATTCTTCGAAGAATTCCTTGGTTTTGTTTCTTTCTGCCCATTCTCATAAATGTGGTCTGTGGCTTTTCATTCTTTTGTTGCTCAATAACGTCCTTAAATGCTGTCTCTGCCTTCAATTCACTCAACATACCGTAAAAGCCAGACTAATCTTTCCAAAGCTTTGGTTTCATCCTTGTACCCCCTTGCACAAGCATTTCCACTGGTTTTGCCTCTTTCATCAAATATAAAATTCTGCAGTCCAACTGCGGAGGCTCTCTGAAATCAAGTCCTGCCTGCATCGGTCCTTTCTCTTTATTCTCCAGCACAATCCATCCTCTGGTCAGGCCGGTGCTATTTCTCCAGGCTCTGCATGAACCTGTGCTCTGTGGTCCTGGTCCCACCTTTGGGCTATGGCTATGTGGCAGCCTTGATCTGGAGCCTTCTCCACATCCTACTCATATTTCCTAACTGAATGTGGGTGTGACAGAATGACCTGCTGGTGGACAGCCAGAACCTAAGGACAGACAGACACCAGGTGACCTGAGGAAGTCCCAAGAAGGGTGGTGGTAGGAGCTGTGCTGCCCTAGGAACTGTGTTTCCACAACGAGCCTAGGAGGGATGAGGAGTGGGAAGAACAAGCAAGAAGGGACAAGATGGATGGAGAAAGGGTTAAACCAATGTTACAGATACTGGAATAGGGTGAGAGAGAAAGTGGGTCTTGGGGAAATAAAGTGTGAGCCAATTTCTGGGACTTTGGGAAGAAATTGGAGACGATCAGAAGTCAACGAACCAACTGGAGAGGTTTCTATTTATTTCATGTGGAAGCAGAAGATTTACAGCTTCTGAAGAAAGGACTACCCATCCCTGTGGGCAAAGTAACTCAGGGCTGCAAAGATGAGGAAATTATAATAGGGTACCGGATAGGGTATTACCGCTTTGGAACTCCCAGGGGGGAGTTCAGTAGCTGTCAAGAGGACCAGAACATACATTAACTCCTTTCACAGAGGGCACATTTGTTCATTCTCAGGATGCCCATTATCTTTCTTGTTATTCCAGGAACTGTTTTTAGGCTTATGTGCAATTTATCTCTTTGCTTATGCGGGGGGGTGGGGGCAGTGGGGGAGGGGTGTCTTTATTCTAAGTCCTAAAGGTGGCCCAGCTAGACTAGAACAATGTCTTTGGAAGATTTTCCCTTTCTCTTTCTTGCAACTTGTTCATCTTTTCCATATGCGCGTGTGCAGACGAGTGTGTGGGCATTAATCTTCCTGTGGGCTGCAGTGTGCCAAGGGGATTTTCCTTTTGGAGTTGCTGGATGGAAGGAAGGTACCTAAGGTTGGTGTTCATATTACTGCACACAACTCTCTGGTAGGGGCAAGTTGGGATCAGAAGTTTGTCAGCAAACACTAAATTCCCAACACTGGCCTCGCCAGTCAAGGTCTGTCCACACTCTTACTTGGGACAGGAGGTTTGAAGAGGCCCTTGGTGGGACCACTGGCATTGGGAATTCAGAGAACGCCTCCTCTCAGTGTGAAGCTACTGAGGGCAGAGCTGTCGAATTACTTAACCTCTTCGAAGCTTCGAGTTTCTAAAGGTACATATGTAGTACTGTGAGGGTTAAATGAGCTCGTGCACGGAAAGTGTTTTACCATCTGGCAAGTGTTTTCATTTCAGCAGCTCCATAATCATACTGATAATGTATATAATAATTCCTTGTTTGGCAACATTTTTGGAAACATGTATTTTGCAAACAACAAGCCCAATTCTGTATTAAACCGTTTCAATTTTCAATCGTTCACATTTCTAAAATGTGTTTCATGCATTTCTGTATTCTTAACTCCATAAAATGAGTTAAATTCTAGGAAAAAAGCACCGGGGGCTCTTTGGGAAAGATGTACTTTCACTCTAATTCCTGGGTTTTCTGTTGCTGTTATGTTTTTTTAAAGTAGACCCCAAAGGGACTCTGATGAAAACGAAGAGTCTCAAGGTTAATACCAAACGTGTTTCAATCTGAGTCTATTTCCATATCGCCAAAACACCTTGCAGGCCCCAGAGGGAAGGAATTAATTTGTCCCTTTAATAAATATCTCTTGGGTGTTTACTATATTCCAGGAATTGCTCTAGATGCTGAATAAATAACAGGAAACGAAATGGACAAAAATCCCTATTCTCATGGAGTTTACATTCTGGTTGGAGATACATTGAGGCAATAAACAACAAAAAAGTTTTATACAAAATATTAAAAGGTGATAAGTGCAGGGGATTACACTTTTAAATAAATAGGGAGGTGAAACCTCACTGATAAGGTGCCATTTGGTCAAAAACATGTTGGAAATGAGGAAGGGAACGATGTAGAATTATGGAGAAAGAACATTCCAGGTAGAGAAAACAGCAGCTGTAAAGGCCCTGATGTGGGACCTCACTTGCCATCAAGGAACAGCAATGGGGCAGGAGAGGCTGGTGATGGGTAAGAGAAGAGGGCAGGGGGAGGAGATGAGGCCCGAGAGGGTCAGGAGTAGACAAAGATCATTCTCAGGACCGTGGCTCTTCCATGCAAAGAGAAAATCCTTGGAGTGTTTTGAGCAGAGGAATGATTTGACTTTAATTTTCAAAAAGTCTGGAAACACCAGCTATTTGAAAGTAGATTTTCAGGGGGCATGGTGGAAGCAGAAATCAGAATTGTCATGAGGGTGGCTACAGAAGTGGTCGGATTTTGGATGTATTTGTGAAGTGCACACTTTAGAAGTGTGCTGGGCAGAAGAGCATCCATGATAAAGTCAATATTTTTGGCCTGAATGATTAGGAGAATGGAATTGTGATAAACGGAGATGGGGAAGGCTACATGTAGAACGGGTCTGAAGGGGAAGCAGGAGTGCAGTTTATTCATTTCAAAAATAAAAGTCTACGAAAAATAGTTTGAAAATATTTGAAACGAAATCTCTCCCTTTTTTAGGCAAAGCCTTGGTAATGCGCAAGCTATAAACATAAGGTAGCTTCTTCCACCGAAATCCAAATATTCAGGAGGTGGCAGCAGGTGCTGAAGCACATAGGTAACTTATGCTGGCATTTAAGAAAACGTAAGTGGATGACCCACTTAAGAATTATCACTACAAAATTTTTAGTTTACTCTTGATGTCTCCTTGCTCCCCAGCACCCTTGAGACACTGAAATTCACACAATTAAGTGTGAAAGCACTAAAAAACATGAATTTTAGTATTAACTCAAGCAAATTGTAATTAAAGAAGTAAGTCTGCAACAGAAAAAAATATAATGCTTTGCAATGTCAAGAAAATGGCTTTTGGATTATCTGCTACTAAAAACCATTTTGTTCACATTCCCTTCTCTTCTATCCATTCATGTATTCACTCCATAATTATAGGAAACCTGCTCAATACACAGGAATTGGGCCCTGAATTGAGGCAGATCACGAAAAACTGACAATGCTGAATTGATGTCAAACATCTGGTATTCCCATGAACCCAGGGTCTCCTTCCAGAGGTGCCCTTTGATTTTTAAGTACAGCTGCAAAAAGTAAAAAATAAAAGAGAGAGAGAGAGAAAGAGAAGTCAACACCGGCCACACTCACAGCTTTGTCTTCTGGCCAGAGAGTTCAAGGTGGATTACAGATAAATCTTTCACAACCAGATGCCAATGATACATCTGAGTTTCACTCTCCATGGGTGTTGTCCTAATTTCCCCCCAAACACAGAGGTCACTTTGAAAGTGCCTTCAACAAACTCTAAATTACCAGGATTACTAGCTGTTTTCTTTGCAAATGACTTGCATGTGAAAATGCTTCAGAAACATGAAAGTTCATCACCCCCTGTCATTACTGGCATCTAGCAGCAGAGGAAAGAGGAAATTAAATTCTTCTTCATTCTTTCCTACAAAATGAGTTAGAAATTTACTCAATCTTCTCCACGTCTCCAATTTTCTCTTTATTACCTGTAGAAATGGAGCACAACCCAATGCCTCTCTTTCTCTCTCTTTTTCAAAAAAGAAAAAGGTAAAACACAGACTGCTCTAAAACTTTTAAAACTAGAATTTCCAGGGAGAGTTATAGTTCTACTAAAGGTATATTGTGAAGGTCTGGAAATACAAGTTCATGGGTGGCTAGGTTTCTAGCAAAAGAGTTATACCTTATTGACGTATTCAACATAAACCATTGAAGGCTTCATAAGTATGTTACTCTATATATTTTACTTTCAGTGTTCAGCAAATTCTTTATGTTCACTTTTAATGAGGACACCCAATCTTCCAATTTTCCCTTTATCTCAAGCTTTTCCATAGGCTGGCCTGAGTATAAAATGGAACCCTTGTGTTTTACTAGCTCCAGGCTGCTCAGCTTGAGCTCTATGAATAAAATATGACTCTGACCATTAAAATGTAATACAAGCTAGTACTTTGCAACCTTAACCTAAACAAGCTTGCTTTCTGATCTTGAGGGCAAATTTCAGCTGTTCTCTCAGCAGGGCTTCCGCTGCAGAAAGCCCAGGCCTCACAGAAACCACTGAAACCTGCTAATCTGAGCCCTGCACAGCTAAATACACAGCCAGAGCCATTTCCACAGTAGGGATCTCCTGATGGCTTTACCCGCTTTGTCATTTTCAAGCTGCCAGAATCTTCCTACTCTCACTTTCCCCCCTGAAAGAATAATGCAATTGGCAGGAGTCACGCTCAGGTTGCACAGAGGTTAAATTTGTGGTGGAGTGTCCCTCAGTTTGTCTCTGCAGAAATCTCCTCCCAGGAAAACAGCTCATTCTTTAAAGGCAGGTGTGGCACATCTTCACAAAGAGTGGGCCATGGGATTGAGAGAGAAGGGCCTCAAAGTAAATAGTGTGGAAACAGCATGCCTGCGGTCAAACAGTGCTCTTGGCCTTTCTTCTTTCTGGTACAAATGTCACCCACACAACAGTGTGTGGGAAATAGCCCTGAACTGCTACTCCCACTAGGATCCCCATAAAGGGCATGTAACACCAGAGAGGGCCATCATAGGGCCTGTGTTTCTATGCTGGGGAGGAAAGCCCAATTTTACCTCACACCCCAATATGAAAGTCACTTTTTCTATTAAAAAGAACATAATTCAATATTTCTCTCCTGCTACCATAGCACAGACAGAAAATATAACGATTCAACCAGAGGAAAAGGCGTATTACTGAAAAAAAGGAAGTAATAAATAAATTCAAAATCAGGTAATATGTAACTAATGGACAGATTTTTTTGTTTGCAGTGAATTCATTTAATATGTAAGGTGAACTTCAGGCAATCATATAAAGAGAGTAACTTCCTGTGAGCAGGTATCTGAAGACCTTTGGTCATTAGATGATGGGGAGTCTGGTGTGGTGCCTGAAGAAGGGCCTGAGGCTGCAGGAAGCAAGTGAGGTGGGGAGTGGGGTGCCTTAGAGCTGAGATCATCTGCTATTATAAATCAATATTTCAACTGCTACTACGACTGTACCAGTTCATTCTGGCTGGATGTAAGCAATGAACGACTCCCAGATTAGAGGTTAGAGGGACTAGAGTTGTGGAAATTGAAGACACAGAGAATCAAAATTTTGAGTGCCTACTTTAATACACCTGACAATTGACCTCAACTAAAGCTCCATTCAAATTTCCTCAACCCACCGTACACTGCTGGTGGGAATGTAAATTGAAACAGCTGTTATGGAAAACAGTATGAAGTTTCCTCAAAAATTTAAGAATATAATTACCATACAACCCAGAAATCCCTCTTGTGGGTATCTACCCCCAAAATCTGAAAACATTTATCTGTAAAGATATGTGCACCCCTATGTTCACGGTAGCATTATTTACGGTGGCCAAGACAGAAAAAACCCAAGCGCCCTTTGATAGATGATTGGATAAAGAAAATGTGATAAACACACACACACACACACACACGCACACACACACACACACATGCACACACACAGGAATACTACTTATTACTTGGCCATAAAAAGATGAAATACTGCTATTGTGACAACATGGATAGATCTTAAGATTATCATGCTAAGCAAAATAAATCAGACAGAAAAAGTTGAGAACCATATGATTCACTCATATGTGGGATATAAAACTGAAAGCAACAAACAAACAAGGCAAACAAACGAATAAACAAAAACTCACAGACACAGACAACAGTTTAGTAGTTACCAGAGGGGAAAGGGGGGAGGGGGGACAAATACATGGTGATGGAAGGAGCACTGACTCAGGCGGTGAGCACACAACGCAGTATATAGACAATGTGTTATAGAATTGCACACTTGAAACCTATATAATTTTACTAACCAATGTCGCCCCAATAAATTTAATAAAATTTTTCTAAAAACTCCTCTGCTTTTCTTTAACTCCCTTTCCCCTCTCCCTTCACTATCTCTCATTTTCTCTACCATTTCTCTTGTATATAATGTCACGACTGTCATTACCTCTTCCCTTTTCTCCTAAAACTACCTTGTCTCTTCCTCTGCTCTTTCTTTGTCTTGTTTTTCCTTTCTCCTCCATGTCCCCTCTTAACTCTTTTGTCCACTCCCTATAATGTCCTAGAAATATAACTGTGATTTTTGTAATGTTCTTCTGTGAGTCACTGTGGCTCACTCTAAGGGCTATACGTAAGAAAATACACGAGGGCTGTCCGGAAAAACAATCCAGCCATAAATGCCTCTATTTTTTGTATTACATGGCTGCACACTTTCCGGACAGCCCTCGTACACATAAAGACTTAAAATGAGGACTAATCCTTGTTTTCATTAAGTGCAGAGGAAAGCTCATTTCAAAGCGACTAATACCAAAATGGCTCAGCCCGCCTGCCTTGGGGGCATCGTCAGGAGGCACGCTGTTCTCCACCTTCCCAAACCAACAGGCCGAGCTTGTGTCCATGATTGCCTGGCTGCGTTGCTCGGCCAAGGTCAAGAGTTTTGTCATTGGGCCGCTCACTTGTCCCTTGTCTTTCATCTGCACTATCTACCCTAGTCCCAAAGTTTCGCCACCTTGGACAAACCTGAAAACAAGTCATGTCCTTTCCAAGTGGTAATGGCCTATTCCACAAGGCTGAGTCGGCGAATTCCAAGGGGGTGCTGCCCAGCCCACCACACGACGTGCATAAAAGTAGCAGAAATCCTGCAAATAAGGCAGAAGGGCACGTCTAGTAACCCACACAGCGCAGCTGTCCCAGGTGCACCTTGCCCTCCTGGCTTGTCCTTCTTAGATTTATTCTCTGCCCTTTCCCCACTCCGCTCTGTTTCCCAGTGCCCACATCAGCAGCTTCGGGCTGGGTTGGGCCGTTAGGAGACAGTGGCTGAAGGAAGGAAAAAGCCAGCATGTCTCTCCCCTGTCCTTTCTGCTTTGGGCTATTTCTTCCCTACTTTTCTGCTTCAGACCCGACTCTGGGTTTACAATCTGTTTCCTGGTTGGTTTTTCAGCCTTCTTTCACCTCCTGTGAAACCAATTCCCTGAATTAAATTCCCTTTGTTTTAAATGCTCACCATGGTGTCCATTTTTCTGGTTGGGCCTTGGATACATCTCCTTAGCAGCAGCCACCCTTCTAAAAGACAGCACTCCTCCTGCCTGCCTCCTCTCCTTAATCCCCACTCCACACCTATGCACATATTTCCACAAATCTGCACCTTCTTTTTTGCTATTCTAGTTAAATTCCTGTCACTGCAAGAACTGCAGATCTAATTTTCCTTCAAGAGGAAATACAAAAGCTGAAGACCAATAGGCAGGGGTTCAGATCACCAAAGAATAGGAGAGACATCCCTCCAGCACCCAATGGCTGTTGCTAGCCCCAGCTGTGTCATCATAAACTGAGCAGTCAAATGACAAACACTTTCCTGGAGCTCCCCAGGTAGACGCCAGGAAATCAGACAACCTCATGAGAGGATGCGTGACACTTTACTTGAATGCATATGTGTTTTGTTTTTCTTGGGAGATAGTCTGTTTATTTTATTGATTTCTCTAAGAGAGCGCAAGCCAAAAACTGGTTAGGAAGAAGGTGACTACATGAAAATTGAAAACTTTTGTGTATCAAAGGATACAGTTAACAGAGTGAAAAGGCAATCCATGGAATAAGAAAGTATTTGAAAAATCATATACCTGATAAGGGATTGATATTCAGAACATATAAAGAACTCCTATAACTCAAAACAAAAACAAACAATCCAATTGAAAATAGGCAAAGGCTTTGAATAGGCATTTCTCCGAAGAAGATACACAAATGCCAACATGCACATGAAAAGATGTTCAACATCACTAATGACTGCGGAAAAGTGAATTAAACCGCAATGAGATACCACTTCACCTCCATTAGGATGGTTACTATTAAGAAAAAAGAAACAAACAGAAAATAACAAGGACTGGTGGGGATGTAGAGCGACCGGAACCCTGTGCACTATTGGTGGAAATATAAAATGATACAGCTGCTATGGAATAGTGTATGGTAGTTCCTGAGAAAACTGAAAATGGAACTATATAACCCAACAATTCCACGTCTGGGTATATAACCCCCAAATTGAAAACAGAGTTTTGAAGGGATATTTGATTACCCATGTTCACAGCAGCATTCTTCACAACAAGTCCAAAGGTGCAAGCAACCCAAGTGGGCATCAATCTATAAATATATAAGGAAAATGTGCTATATACATACAAAAGAATAGTATCCAGTCTTAAAAAACGAAGGCCATTCTGACAGGGTTATTATGGATGAACTTTGAGGACATTATTCTAAGTGAAATAATCAGTCACAAAAGGACAAATGCTGCATGACTCCACTCACATGAGGTACCTAGAGCAGCCTAACTTACAGACAGAGGGCGTGCAGCGGTAGTTGCCGCAGGCTGGGGGCGGGTAGAATGGGGAGTTGTTAATAGGTGCAGAGTTTCAGTTTTGCAAAATGAAAGAGTTCTGAAGATTGGTTGCACATCCGTGGCAATGTACTGAACACCACTGAACTGTACACTTAAAAATTGTTAAGATGATACATGTTACATTTTGTGTATTTGACCACAATTAAAAATATAAGAAATAATTTTTTTAAAAGGATAAGAAAGTGAAACTTACTATCCTCTCAAGAACCTACTTTATAGCCCAAAAGGATGGATTAAGGAAGACTGGATTCGGATCACACTACATTTTTAACTTAAGTAATTAATTGGTTTGGGATAGCAGTGGGCTGACCAGACGTCCCATTTTAAATGGGACAGAAAACAACAGTACTGTCCCATGATACATATGCTCAGCCTAGTCTCACTGGGCTAAATTCAAGTGTCAGCAGGCTGACTGTATGTAGCATTTGAAATGGGACAGTACTGCTGTTTTCTGTCCTGATTAATATGGTACATCTGGTCAGCCTACTTAGATGTGCATAACTGACTAGAATTTCTTAGATGAAGATGGTTTGGGAAATGTGGTTTAGAACATTGATTTGGTTTTAGATTTTAGTGGACATCACATGGTAAGTGGGCTTATTGCTATTTTAGTGAATGCCAGTAGCTCTACTCTCTGGTGAAAAGAAAATGATGAGGTATCATGAGTGGAATATTAAACCTGGAGTCAGGCAAACTGGGCATGAATCTTTGTCCCATCACTGGTGAGTTAAGGCAAGTCAACTTCTGTGAGCCTTACATTTTTCATCTACAAAATGGGGCAAAAAAATCCTTATTTCCTATTTCCTTATGTTGTTACGGTGCTCAAATAAGAAAATATATGCAAGTACACTTTATAAATAGTAAACTGTGATCCCAAAAAAAGGTATTGAATGTAACTTAATATCCTTGGTGTATGTTTTCATTTAATTCTTTTTACATAACTTTCCCAAGTCAATCTGTCATTTATTAATATTCATCTAAACAACTCAGCACACAATGAAGAATAAAATAAACAATACCAGCCTTGTACAAATTATCTTCCAATTTTTATTAATGCACAGTCATACAATTCTATAATAGGATTAGCTGTTGCGTAAGACTTTATGTTTTGTTTTGTTTTGTTTTTCATTTAACACCATACACTATCTTCTCAGGTACTAACATATCACGTACAATGCCCTGTCACTGCAAACCATTAACATGCTGTAATGTGTGCCCTCAGTCCTGAATAGGCCCTTGTCTTAAAATGACAACTAATAAACAGGAGCCCGTGCAGATGAACGTGTGAACCAGATATGCCCTCGCACACAAGTGACAGACTATAATCTGATGGGACTGGGGACAGAGGTAGCATCAACCCTGGCTGAGAGATTTCTGAAGCAACACTCCAAGGAACACAGAAATGATGAATGTGCTAAATGACAGTCCTGTGGGACAGAGACTTAAATGCTGCCAAGCTATTAACCAAGAAGCAAGACTAGATCTATCACAAGCGAAGGACCAAAACAGCAGCACAGGGAACACAGAGCAGGCAGGCAGGATACAAAACGGATCGCGGTTTCAGTAGCAGTCTGTGAAACTTTGGTTTGAGTTCTGATTCTGCCACCAACGGATGCCACGTACTTATCATTGGAAAGGATACTTAACTTGGATAAGTCTCTACTATCCTATCTATAAGAAGAGATAACAGTAGTATCTAACTCGCAGGGTTGCTTACAAAATTCAGTGAGATAATACATACAACACACTTAGCAGGTGCTTCAAATCTATGTAAAACTAGACAATATAGTCCTATATCTTAAACACAATGTTAAGGCTAAATGAACTCCTGTAGGCTGACCAGATGTACTATTTTAAACAGGACAGAAAACAATGGTACTGTCCCATTTCAAATGGTATGTGTGGTCAGCCTACTGACACCATGAATTTAGCCCCATGAAACTAGGCTGACCACCCTGTTTGAAACAGGACAATAACATGTTTCCTGTCCTGTTTAAAATGGTATGTCTGGTCAGCCTGACTCTCCAGGGAGCGTTCAAGACATTAATCTTGTGGGAGTTAAACATCCCCAATGAGGGGATGCTAACTCAATCCCTTTTTAAGAATGTTAACTGCTTTTTAAAAGCAGCATTTTAGTTGTATCCAGTCAGTAACAAGATGTACCCATCTACACCTCCTACTCTAAACCCTGCCTGCCTCCTGGGTGCAGTGAAAAGTACATACTACTTACTACTTCTGAAAGTCTGACCATCTAGCATGAATAAACCAGTGTAGCAGCCATTGCTACCTCAAGTCTCAGCAACTTACAATTTATCCTTCATTAGACAGCAGTATCTATTGGCAAAGGAAAATAGTGAAGTCCATTTGTAGGCACAACAAATTCCAGGCAAACAGAAAATATTTCCAAAGCTGCTAATGAGAAGTAGGTTTCTCCAAGAATGAAGGCAAATCTTGTGGTCTGAGGAAACCAAGTGGCATGAACGCAGCAAGAGAGCCACAGAGTTACTAAATTCCAAGGGACTGAAACAGCTCAACAAGCCACTGCACCCAGCAGCTTCTAAATACTTGTTCTCTTCTTGGTGCTGACCCAGGAGCAACAGTGGGCTCCTTGCTTCAATCGGGCATAAAAGTGACTGTGCTCAACATATAAAGAACACGAAAGAGTTGTTGAGGAAGAAATTCTCCTGTCGTTCCAAAATCTGATTTTCATGGATATAACAAATATCCCAGCAATTCCACTCCTACGTATATACTCAGCAGCCATCCACATGTGCACCAAAAACACCTTCAAGATAATAATACAGTTTCATTCATAACAGCCCCAAAGTGGATACAACTCAAATGTCCATAATTGGAATAGAGAAATAAGGGGTGATAAAGTCATATAAAGGGATAATAATCAGCAATGAAAATGCAATGACTACCATGACACACAATGTGAATGAATCTCACAAACATAATTTTAAGTCAAGAAACCAGACAGGAAAAAAAATATGTGTGTATACACACACCCGCACCCACACATACATACACACACAGACATATGTGTATGTGTATATATATATATATATATATACACATATGTCTGTGTGTGTGTATGTATGTGTGTGTGTGTGTGTGTGTGTGTGTGAGTGTGTGTGTGTATAGAAAAAAACCCAGCCATGAATGTCTCTATTTTTCATACTTCACGGCTGGATACTTTCCCGAGAGCACATATGTATACTTTCATTAAAACCTCAAAAACAAGCAAGCTTAACCTATGATATTAGAGGTTATGAGAACGGTCGCCTTTCTGTGGGAGAAAAAAACAGTGATTGGGAAAGTGCCCACTGGAGCTTCTGGGATGCTAGTCACATTCTAAAATATTTCTTGAACTAAGAGGTAGCTATATGAGTGTGTTAACTCATCAAATGGTCACTTTGATTTGTGCATTTTTCTATATGTATATTGTACTTCAATTAAAATTGTATTAAGAATATTCTTACCAAATTGACTAATACAAATAAAATGGAAAAATTACCTTACCAGATCAGGCTGAAAGACAATTCAATCTGACTTTCTTATAATGGAGACAGGAGGTGTGGGTTGGAATTGCTAACTACAGCGTTATCATTAAGTTAAACATCTGCCTTCTTTTATCCAAATAACCTGTTCTGAAGCTCTAATGTAATATTCCATTATTACCATCTAAAAGGTAAAATATTTTTATTTGATTTAACAAGTTCCATATATTCATTATTGCTATGAAAAATATTTCCTTCTATGTATTAAATGACTCTTTTCAGCCTCAAGAGGTATCCCACCCATCCTAGTGGACCAAAATTTTACATTTCATAATTTTGTCAATGTGTTTGGTAGATTCCTTCTACATTCATACTTCCAGATTCAACAGTTGAAGGTTTCAGTCTCTGTTGATAGAACCTCAGATTTGAATTTTCTTTTGCTACGTTTCTGGCTGCCGAGCCATCAGCTGCCCTCTTTGGATCTGCTCTGCACTCATTATGGCTTTCCTAAGGTTTCCGTGTGCAGTGGGTGAGCTTTGCAAGGCCTGAGCATTTCTTCGTCGGATGCCCAACTTCCTGGGCCTTTTGGACAGCTTTATGGAAGATATTAACAGCCAGCTTGGCTGGCCTGGATCAAAGTTGCCAGCTCACTCTATGGAGATATATTTATATATTTACACACACACACACACACACACATATATATATATAAAGTTAAGAAATTCATTATTTGTTTTTACCACATTGAAACTGGTCTACCTCAATTTTGGAATATACCATCAGCTTTCTGACATAAATGGTACTAGAGATTCCTAGAATTTCCTGATTCTCTTTGCAAAGTTGCCAACATCAATAGGTATTCCTGCCTTCAAAACAATTATAAACCACTTAAAAAATGCATGAGCACAGTATCAACTCCTACATGACCCCACATTAAACCTTGTTGATCCACACAAGTACATACATAATTCTTAGTTTACAGTTCCTGGTATTAGACTGGTTTGTTATCTTGATAATATATTTTCCAAAGTCTATACTGATATATTTTTAAATGATTTTGACATGAAACAGTCTATGACTTTGAAAATTCAATACATACATTCAATAGTTGACACTTATCCAAAAAAATGACAACCATAATAACTAAATTGAGAGTTTACCATGTACTGAGGACCATGCTAAGTGATTACATGCTTTTATTTCCTTTAATCCTTTCAAATAGCCCATGAGGTAAGTACTACCGTCATTCCAAGTTTAACAACTGGCTGAGGTCACCTATCTCTCCAATGGCAGAGCCTTGATGTGAATTTAGGTGCACTTGATGTTGTCCACACTCCTAGCACACTACCACATGCTTTCGGCTTATTTAACTTCCTTAAATAATAGAAATAAATACATTGTGTTGTGTGAAATAGTATGAGTCTTAATTATTCCATATTAAAATCAAAGCGCCAAAATACATTTCAAAGCTAAATTTGTTATTTGTGGATTAGGAATGCTTTTAAATTATCTGCCACCATTAGTATTGGTAAATAAAGTTTGAATATAAGTAGTAAGAATTTAAAGAGTAGTTGGAAAAAATACTTGACTTAAACTCTTGTTATAAAGAAAAGAACAGAAAAGAATCCCCCCTTTTTGTCTGACTTCACTGCTGCAGGCTTAGGTTGCTCTGAAGGTATTGCTAGTTAACAGACATGTAAGCAAGAGTATTAAGTATCTTTAATTATATTCACTACTTTATTTTTTCCAATTATTGTCTATTCTCAAATAAGAAGATAACGGGATTAGTGTGCCAGCCACATTTTCCATGTTAATACTATGAACTGTACTTCAATTTTAAAGGACTATGATAAATGCCAGATATCATTTTGCAGCAATCTCCAGAAAGCAGTACTTACATTTTCAGAAAGAAAACGTTGTGAAGATTAATAAACAGAAACCTTATTCAAAATGAAGTTGGGAGGCTAGAAGAGAGAACTCTCACACTTGCCACTCAATGCACACTACTGACCTCAACCGGAAGGGAGCTACCTCTCATGTCTCACAGGAAATGATAAAACGTCACTACCTCACAGGAGAAAGAAAAGATTGCTCCTCACCCCCTAACAATTCAGCCAATGGGAGATGGTCATAACTCAGCCAATGAGAAGTCACTATACTTTGAAGTTTCAGTTTTCTCCAATGGGCTCTTCATTTACAACAGCCTCCCACGTCTATAAAACGGTGGTTCTCTGCTTTGTTTCTCTGGATTTGCAGTTGGTTTTCTATTATACCACATGTCCTGGATTGCAATTCTTGTTTGTTCCTGAATAAACCATTTTGCTAGAGAAATATCTGGCTTCTATTTATTTCAGCTCAACAAAGGGTTGTCTGGAAAGTATCTAGCCATGTAAAATGAAACAAGCATTTATGGCTGGACTTTTTTTCTGGACAGCCCTCATATATAAATACATATAAGCAGAGTCCACTAAATTGGAAGCTTTGAACTCAGGTGAGTAAGTTAGGGTCACCATCGAAGTGTGCCTCCAACATTGCTCCTTTAAAACAGCCTCACATGAGGACAAGGATATTTTAAATGGCTGAATTTGAAATGAGCTGCAACAAGTCTGATAGTAAAGAATGCTGGACAGAAGTGAACTGTCATGAATTTCATTTTAGAAGGAATATTTTTATCTTCAGCATCATTAGCTCTATGACTGAATCAAGAAGAACTTTTGAAAATTAATTACACATCTATTAAAGAATGGACATGAGCCAATATACAGAGGCCCAGAAAAGCCTTGTTAGCTGAGTGTGTTAATGCAAAAGCTCTGAGGTCATGTAATACTCAGTGAAAGCCTCAGTCACCTTTGGGAATTGGGCAGTGAAGAAGGCTGGTAGGACCTGAAAGATACTTATTCATTGCAAGAATAAGCCAATTTTGCCAAGGTTGAATGATTTCCTTGGAAGGGATAAAATACTCATCAGGAATAAGCTTTTTCACAAAGCAAAAGAAAATAACCCTATATCTCTCCACTGAGTGTATGCCTTATCTGTTCTCGTTGCAGTTGGAAAAGGAAGAGGGAAGGAAAGGAGGAGCCGAGGAAGGAAGGAGGGAAAAGAGTGACAAGTCTTCCTTCTTTGTCCAAAAGGCAGTATGACATTTACGGTGAGGCTAAGAGTGCGGTGTCTACAATACGCCCACCACTGTCATACTTTGTCCTTTTAGCCTGTTATATTTTCTTCACAGTGCTTATCACTGTGAAAATCAGCATATATCATTTATCTATTTGCTGCTGTCGTGTATTTTCTCCACTGTCATATAAGCTCCAGGCAGAGGGGTGCCATTTCACCGCAGCTGTGCCTCCAGCTTCTAGAATGATACTAGAACAGTTGGTACTCAAAATGTATTTGTGGAATGACAAATGAGTAAATTGATTGATTAGATGATTAATTAGCTAAGGTATCAGAATACCTTGCTTTTTCAAAATATTATTATCTGAACTTCCTTTTCCCCATCAGGCATGTTCACATGAAAGTGGGTGTGCTCACATTACTCCCCCAAGCCGAAGTCCAATTTGGGAGCACTGCGTGCTCACATGCACACACACACACACACACAGAGACACGCACGCGCACACACACACAGAGACACGCACACAAATTTGCTTACACAAAGAAATGCAAGATAAAAAGAGAAAATGTATTTTGATAGAAAATCAGAAGTCAGGAAAAGGCAATTTAAAAAAGGAAAGAAGGAGCAAAAATATACCCTCTGTGGTGATTAAAGACATACATTTAAAATAGTAACGCGATACCAGTTTTTAAAAAGTTTTGCACTTGGCTGTGAAGAAGCAATATCCAGTTTTGCAAGTGTACAGTGAAATGAGCACTTTCATATGCTGATAGTGAAAGTGTCAAGTGTGAGACATTCTCTTCATTCCATGTAGTCTCACATGATGTCAGTAATTATGTCTGTCCCGCCACAGAATTAAGCCCAAGAATTCATAGGACCCAACATAAGGGAGATAGGAAATTGTGCTAGGAAAACTAATTCTCTAGTTGCTGCAGATAACTACAGATATTTAAAGATGTCGAACTTATTCAGACAAATCAATTCCCAAGGACTGACCCGTTACTCTTCAAATGACTGTACAAGTGTAGCATCTCCAAGGACTTCTTGAGAAGAAGAAATAACAAGAAAGTTGTCCTCTTTAAGAGGCAAAGCTAAGAAGGATGTGCTGTCTACAGCAAAGAAAACTATGCTGTAAGCATCCAGACCTTACCAAGTAAAACCCCCACAGAATCACATCATTATCTAATAACACAGTAAGGAAGAGAGTAAGACAGGAAATGCCCCATTGAACTGCATGCCAGGGATAGTGCTACAGCCTGTGTGTGTGTGGGTCCTCTCCCCGTATGTTTCTCCCTTGAAAGTCAGTAGCTTGTTTTTAGAAGTCATAATAGACATGTAAGTGTGTGTGTGTGTGTGTGTGTGTGTGTGTGTGTGTATACTAGAGGGGACTTGAATAATTTGGTGTTTGGTATTAACACTAAAACAATCTTTAAGTGGGCTTTTAGTTGCTTTATGTGAACAAAGATTAGTTTAATAATGAGTCACTTATCAATCAAAGTCATATAGAATTTTTGTGTTTCAGTCATTTTCCCAAAAGTGATTTTAAGTGAAGGGAAATATCTTCCCTTTTCTATAATTTTTTTTTAAAGAAGGAAGAGCAATTTTTAGAATTTCTTAACTAAACCTCTTCCTCTGAGGTAGCACCTAAGGAATGTCACCACTATAAGAAAATGTAAATTCTGAACATAGCCATTTTGGTGATATAAAAGTCAAACTGTTGAGTTCCCAGTGCTAGCTGGTGACAATTAAGGAAGAAAAACAAGCCTTAATGTTTGCTGTCAAATCCAGAGGCACTGCAGTTCCAGGATCAGTGGTTCTGGATCTGATTCTCTGATTCTCTCTTGGCTCTCATCCTCATAGGCAGAGAATGGCTGCCTCAGCTCCACGCATCGCAGCTTCACTTCACATTGCCAGGCAGAGAAAGAGACGTGGAGCAGTGATCTATCTCATATGCACAGGAAGACCACATAATTTGTCATTCAAACCGTAATATTTTTAAAGTGAAAAGGGGCATGATTAAGAACTTTACCCGGACAATATACATAAAACAGCACTATCTCAGGAAATCGGGCATATATGCTGGCCCTAGTTATTAGAGAGAAAAGCATTTCCCATAAGCCCTGGGGGCTCGAGAGGGGCTCCCCTTTCCCGAGCATGTTGCCACCCATTAGCAAGGAAGAAGGCGGGGCAGCCGTTGCGCGAACAACACACTGTATCTGCCATAACCACAGCCCTCCATCCGGTCTATGAAAAGAAACTGAATTTCCTCTTCAGGTCGTAGCAATGGAGAAGGGGGCCTGCTTTTCTAGAAACAAAGCTGCCACCAGAGGTCGAGCTGTGATGGTGATGACCGCCCTTCCTCCAAACGTAAGTGCTCAGAATCCCATGATCAGGCACAAACGCCTCCATTCCGTTAAGTTCGCCTTCTCAAAGCGCAAGGAGCGTGCCCTGAGCGTGGCGCGAGCCTGCGACCGGCTTTGCAGGGAGTGGGCGCCCGTGCCAGGAGGTAGTAACACATTCCAGCCTGTTGAGCGAATGGCATTTACATTCCCCAAGCGAGAATTCCAGAATAAATACCTTGAGAATTTATTCTGGTTTCACGCCCCACGTCGTAACAACGCAGGCTTGCCTCTTGTACCGTCTCTAACCGCCCCGTTAAAAAAGAAAAATCGTTTCGTGTGTCTTTGAACGCGAACACCTCAAAGCTCGCAGGTTATTCGGAAGCTTGGCAAGCGGTCAGAGATCTGCAATTAAACCCTTCGTTGTCCTTATTGACAGCATCTGACAACATGAAATCGGCGTGCTGATTCTCATGGTGGGAACACGCATGTCACATGCCTTAAAAACTGTCAAGGCTGGGGGCACTGACCTAGTCCAAGTTCAACATGTTCACAACCAAAGGGGACATGACCACTGTCAGATTGCAACTTGCCTTTATATTTATACAGTATCCTAGTGAGGGTCCAAAAAGTGCTTTTTAAACCCTGATTGTATTTCCATTATTAAATCTTCATTTCTCTCTGGAATAACAGCAAAGGAAGAGGAGAAGGGAAGAGAAACTTCCACATGCCCCTCACTCTGACTGAAGCTGTGAGGCCAGCGGTCTGGTGGCGATGATGCAGACGCCTGTGCCCGTACGTGCAGATGTTGGGGGGATGACGCTGGTCGCTCAGGAGTAGATCCAATCTCCACACCTCCAGGAGCATCATTTCCGAAATGACTGGGGACAAGAAATTAACCTATATGTCCGCTGTTAGCCCCCTCAGCTTCTGAGATATTCAAAGTCCCTAATTTAGTAGAAGGCAATGGAAATCAGGTAAGATTCTTGGCTTGTAGCAGAACTAAAATCACACTATTCTAAAGGCACGGCTTCTATTCTGTGTTTAGTGTGTGTTAGGGAAACCCCTACTTTCCCATGAATGTAAACATGCCCAAGAAATACGACACCCCCCTGTGCCTCAGACTCTGACCCCTGTGACTATTTACCGAGGGGGATTGGTGTCCCCATAACGCCCTTCCCAAATGATAGTGTATGTGCTCTAATCAATCTAGTTGGTTTTAACCAAATCTTTAGTATTTCGTTATTATTTTGGTCCACATTGCCTTGTTCAAAAACAACACAAAATCATCTCAAGCATAAAACAACATTGTTTTCGTCGTGTAATGAAGATGAAGGGCTGCACTGACTTTATAGTGATCCCTTTTATGCCTGACTTTTTTCATGCAGCCATAAAGAAGTAATGACATAGGGAAACATATTAATTAGGAGAGTTCTTTCCAGAAAAAGTGTTTTTCTGCACTTAAATCATTGCCAATGGGAGGAGGGAAAGCAGCTTCCTACTTGTCAGATAAAAAGATTTTCATCTGGCACATTATAAAGTGAATTTGTTATAGTCTCCAGCTAAGGTCTCAGATTGAAGCCTAATGTCGCCACGTAAAGTCACCTTCCACCTTGGAAGACCTTGTTGATTTCAGTGCTTGCAGTTCCCCATGCAGAGGTCACACATCAAACGCGTCACCCCAGGAAGTGCGCAGAAGTAAACATGCAGTCTTGGGGTTCTATCCAGCACAGTAAAGGGCTGGCAAACAGTCACACACACTTGCAGGTGAAATCTTTCTTTGCCTCAATAATGGTCTCCAAAAGCCACAGGAACGTGTTCTGTGTGGGTGCTCCCAACACACCCCATTTATCTAGCCTAAAATTGTATACGACAGGTCCTTGAATAACATCTTTTCCTTCAACATTGTTTCATTTATAACATTAATGAGAAAAAAACATTGATTCTCGCCTGGGGCCACTCGCTGCCTGTGTGGGGTGTGTATGTTCTGTCCACGTCTGCGTGGGTTTTCTCCGAGTCCTCTGGTTTCCTCCCACTCCCCAAAGCTGTGCCCAAGGTGAGCTGCGTGTCCACGTGAGTGTGGGCGCGGGCGTGTGCGCCCTGTGTGCTGCTCTGAGCTGACGAGAAAGGCCCCAGCTACCTGCCAAGCCTGAACTGGAAGAAGCAGGTTGGAAAAGCATTATCTTACTTGTTCTTATTAATCTTTCTTAACAGTATGTACTGCTCACATTTATTTCAATGTTTAACATTAGACGTGTTTGGGGTCTTTACTTAGAAGTTTGGTGATCCTTTTGTGACCAGAAATATGCCGTAGAAACTTAAAATACCTCTTGTTTATATCAATTAGCCTGTAATTGGTTTCATTATGCATTGTTTCACTTACAGTTGCAGTTTCCAAGAACCTACCCACAAGGTTAAGTGAGGACTTAACTGTATTGCTTGGCAAGTGGGCATATTATTTTAGTCTGAGGACAAATTACATCGGACAGTGGTGATTGCCCCAAGCGTCCGGGACAATAGTCAGCTCAATGAGGTTCCCAGTGAAGGCATGCCTGACTCAGGAAGGCACCTGAGGAAGAAGGGATTAGAAGATAAAACGTTTCCAATAACCAGGTTTTTGTTCCTTAACTTTCTCCACACCCTTATATTAAAAACTAAAATCCCTAAGTGAAGTTGTTTTCAGTACATGAGCTTCATCTGTCCTCTTCTGGATGTAAGTCAAGTCTCTCCTACAGGATTAAAGACTAAACATAGATTGGGGTGCTTGAGTTAGCAATGCCAAAATGTAATTAAAGATCTTCACAGCCAAGTCACCGTTGAAACTCACAGGCATCAAAATCTTGGTTGTAAAACTCTGGGTAGGATTTATATATCTATTTTCAAGTATTCCTAGAGTTCTTTAATGAGTATGTTATTTGCATAAATAAAAATAAATGCATAGAAAACAAAGTCATAAGAACTATGTTGTTGCTATATGAGGTCTGACAATTAAGTTTGTCGAACTTGCCACTGTGCACTTAACATTGACAACACTGTACAAAGAACTCAGTGAAGTTCCATGACCTGGTATATCTGTGTCTCACAGCTGTGTCTGTGTCGACATGTAGCAGTGTCTTGCCGAGTGGTGTTCATTATTGTTGTTGGGTGTTTCTGTGTGCCATCACAAGAATGTCGGAGCTTGAAATAGAGCAATGAACAAATGTTAAATTTCTTGTTAAACTTGCCAAGTTCATGGGGATAATGCCATGAAGAAAATGGCAGTGGACACATGGATTAAACGTTTTTCTGAGGGGAGAGCAAGCGTCACTGATGAGTCCGGGCAGCAAGTAATGAACAGAACTGACGAAAACATTGCAAAAATTCATGGAATTGTTGCTTCAAAATCATTGGCTGACTGTGAGAAGTGTAACAGACCAAGTAAACATTAATAGAGAAATAGGAAGATCTTCACTGAAAATCTTGGCTTGAGAAAACTGTACAAAAATGGTCCTGAAGAAGCTCACAAATGAATAAAAGCAAAGGAGAGTCGAAGTTTGCCAAGCCCTTTTGGAGAGGCAAGAGGATGTTTGGGCCATGTTATCACTGGTGATGAAACATGGGTGTACCAATGTGACCCCAAAACAAAGTGTCAAAGTGCACAATGGAAGTCAGCCAGTTCTCCACAACCCAAAATGTTCCATTGGTCCAAATCAAGAGTCAAAACAATGTTGCTAATATTTTTTATATCAGAGGAATTGTTCATTATGAATTTGTACCAACTGGACAAATAGTCAACCCAGTTACTGTTTGGAAGTGCTGCAAAGGCTGCATGAAAGTTAGATAAAAGGTACCTGAACTTTTCACCAACAACTCATGGCTCTTGCATCACGACAATGCATGAGCTCACAGGGCACTGTCTGTGAGGGAGTTTTAGCCAGTACACACATAACTTTATTGAAACACCCTCCCTGCTCACCTGATCTGGCCCCCAATGACTTTTTTCTTTACCTGAAGATAAAGGAAATATTGAAAGGCACACATTTTGATGACATTCAGAACAACAAGGATCATACGACAATACCTCTGATGGCCATTCCAGGAAAAAGAGCTCCAAAACATGGACTATGTCCTGGCATTGGTGCACAGCTTCCCAAGGGGAGTACTTGGAAGGTGACTGTAATAATACTCAGCAATGAGGTATGTAGCACTTTTTCTACTATGAGTTCACAAACTTAATTGTCAGACCTTGTATTCACTTTCTAAATTAAAGCTCCTGGATTTTTCTACATGCAAATTCTGTGCATTTCCCTTACAGGTTTATTTTCTATTCAACTTCTTATTTCACTTCTTTCATTTCTTTAGAATTTCCAGACTTCTTTTGTTTTAGGTTGGAAAGGGCTGACTCCTTGGTTCTCTTTAACAAAATTTTAGAACTTTTAGTTGACAAATAGATTATATGAGGATACTTTCTGCACAGCCCTCACATACTGTGTTGTAATATATAAATATCTTCTGTATCTAAGTATTGCACCTTTACAGAGAAATGTCTCAAGGGTAGGAAATTATTTATCTGTCTGTTGTGTGTAGGTAAAACTATGAAGGTTTAAGTGGAAAAATAAATACAGGACCTACTCTCTTACCTGAAAGTTTTATTTACTCATTATCCATTCAAATGTTCTAAAAACTAATCAGCTGAAATCCCAATGTTCTGAATGATAAAGCTTGGAAGAGCTGTTCTAGATCTGGGAGATTCTGAGGACAGGATTTATCAACTTTCTGTGTCTTCCAAAATAGAACATTAATAGTGTTCCAGTAGAATACTTGGTTTTGAGGAGAACTGCATACCAATGAGCCACCAGGTCAGTTAGCTACAAAATGTGCTTGCATTTTAACCATGTCCCCCCAATTCACTCCAAGAGTAGATATAATTTCCACACTAAATTGAAATTACTCACATACACGTCTATCGCTCCGGACATGAGGGCTCCATGAGGGCAGAACACTTGCTTCTCCTTCCCACTCAGGCCCTCTGAGCATGCTTAGTACGTGGTTGGGATCTATTATTTATTCAATGACTCACTTAAGAGTGTACTGGTTCTTTAAACTTTTGGATGAACAAAGCTTTAACGAGAAAATGCTTCTTTAAGAGGGCCTTCGTGATAGGCACAGGTTAGCCAATGCGTGACACTTCAATATCGCCTTCTGCCCAAACCTACTCCCCCTCCCTTCCTTTCACAGGTGCTGATCCTGATCAATAGCATGCACCCCAAAGTCTGATTCAGCTTCTGCTTCCAGAGAACCCAGCCCATGACTGCCTGGAAATGAAGTAAAACACAAAGCAGACTTCAGGGTGAAAACCTTAACAGCCTCTGTGCAAATCTTCCGTCCTCAGAAAGGTCTTTGCTGAACCACCCTCCCTAAAATCGGTCCCCTCCATCAGCATACCCTCTGCACTGCTTGTCATTCCTTTTATGCTGCTTTTGTTTCCAGCACCTGAGGGTACTACCTGGAAAACTGTAGTCATTCAATAAATATTTATTGCATCAATAAGCCATTGCTTGATTTCCATAGAAACATAAAGGGAAAACCTAGAAGCCAGGTTCTACATACTGAAATTTTAACAGGAGTTTCTTTCTATGGTTAAATTAAAAAAAATAATAATAATTGAATGTACCAAATAGTCTCAGCAGTTAATTGGATTCAATGGTTATAACTATAAGCCCTTGTGCAATCATGGAAATAATTACTAATTCATAAATCCTGAACAAATAAAAATCTGAGGCAGACCTAAGAGGATCACATCGACCTTCTCCCTCGCGGTGTGAGTTGCTTTGGTATCCATGTAACCTTTTGTTTTGTTTTATTTTGTTCTTAGGAAAAACTCCAAGGGTATTTGTTTCAGGAAGCTCTCATTCCCTCATAATCTAGAAAGTGAGATCATACCACAGGGAAGTGGTGGCCAGGAGCAGAAGGGCAGAACATTCAGCTCCGCGGGCTCAGCCGAGTCATTTATTCACTTGAAAAGCATGTAATTAAAAGTGTGTATTGAATGGCTCCTCCGATCCAAGCATAATGCTAGACTCCTTACCTCAAATGGAGAATATGCAAGTGGGGGAGACAGGTATTAGGTAAACAGATAAGCAAACCAAATAATTATAGCTTGTGAAAACCCCTTCTAAGGAAACAAGGACAACAGAGTGCTATCTATGATAAAGAGTAAGTAGGGACAGGATGATCAGCTGCCCTAAGGAGGTGTCATTTAGGCTGATACCTGAAGGACAGGAAGGAAGGAACACCCATGCACTGACCTGGTGGAAGGCAGACAACAGGCAAAGGGAAAAGCAGGAATGAACTTGGTGGTTTGACCTGGGGACTGGGGACTAGGGACTAGGCTGAGGCACTCACCATGGTCACAAAACTCAAGAGGTGGGGGGTGTTACTAAACATCTCAGTAATCAAGGTACATAGTAATTTAATGCAATATGTTCAAAATCAAATGTAATGCAAAAATCCGTGAACAAAATATCAATATTTCAGGGGGGACATAGTCTTACTGGCTTTTCCTTTTGTCTCAAGCTCCGATGTAGCAGGGACTGGTCCTATCTTCAAATTGTATTTTGAAGTGTGGCTGGGGCACGGCAGGTGAAGGAGAAGCCTGGGAGAGGGAAGTACAGACCTAATGCCTGAGGCCAGGGCGGGCACGCGGGGACCAAGCTCTGCTGGCATTTAGAGAGACCGTTCACACGATGGGTGCAGGAGCAGAAGGCGGGTGTTGACTAGGGAGGAGCTTAGCTAGGGGTTACCCTGGATACCTGTGGTAGAAATGTATTTTGGAGATGGAAAAAGGCTTAGTGGTGTAATTGGAGAGAACAAGGGCAAAGCGGGAAACCACACGACTGCACTGCACTGCTGTTTTCCAGGGTGGCTGGGCTGGGACCCCGAGAGGGAGGTGAGGGGCCTGGGACCCCCAGCGGGAGGTGAAAAAAAAAAAGGAACAAGCAGTGGAAAGCAGAAGGGAGTCTGTTCTCATGGGGTGGGGGTAATAGAGAAGGACTTAGAAAAGCAGGTCCTACAGAAAGCAGCATTTGGGGGGAGTTTTTGGAAATAACCAGAATCATTCTTTCATTGTTTGGTCCCCAGGCATCCTCAAAGGGGTGTGCTGAGCATTTCATGAATGTCCTGGTTACAGCTGTTTGTCCTGCAAGGTGATATGGGCATCATAGCACCCAAAAGAAGCCCTCGACACAGGTCAGCTAGCAGCGACGGCTCCCTCTCAGGTGCCCAGTGCGAGTGTTGTCCACACACTCATCGCCCAACTGTTTGGCAAGAAATAACAAATGTCATTTATTGATTATAGTGCTGATTCACGACAAGGACCAAGGTTAATGATTTGTTCATTTTAAGTAGCATGATGTGTTTATATTCATCATTAGGGTCCAAGAGTCAATGATAAAGAATTTGAATTCTCAAAGATCTAGTGGAATCTCTCCTTGACCTTGGCATTTAAACACATAATTCATCCATCTATGAATTCTTTACTGCCATTTGGATATCACCTTGTTGGACTTGGCCTTTTAAATGCAAATCTGTTAGGGTTAACTGATGTGTGTTAAATTCTAATTCCCCCATCAATTTCTAGAGTCCCCTTCTCTACACCAAGCAAAACAAAGCTCACACATAGATTACTGAAATGCATTGAGATTTGAATATTGAGTGAGACTGTGTTTCTGACATTTTGATCTTGGAGTACTTTTTTGAAAAAAACTGTTACATGCATTGATAGTCCAAGTCTCTTAACCTTCCGAGAGCAAGAAAGACAACCCTTTAACAAGCCTTTGACCTAATTCAGTTGAGTCCCAAAGCTGACATTATTTATGGAAACATAAGCAGTTGGTTGGATGAATGCCCAGGGGCCTTGGCATTGTAGGTACTTAAATAAATCAAATGATCCAGAAAACTGGAATTTTATGTGAGACCTCCACTTGAACTTCCACCCGTCCCATACTCACTGGCAAATCCAAAGGGCAGGGAGGACCCAATCCATTCCAGGGGGGAGGAAGACCCGCAGAACCAGGGGAGAGAACCAGCCAGGCATGCCCAGTGTTACTCACACGGAGACGTTGTAATGTTGGTGGGGGTAGAAAGAGACCCCAGAAATGAGAAATGCTGCTTACATTGTCCCTGTTGCAAACTGGCTTCTAGAATCCAGCCTGTGCCTTCAGACCTCGCCCTGAAACTTGACTGAAGCATAAACCACAGTGTCAAGCAGAGGCAAGAAGTTACATTTTTAATGAGGTTTTTATTTTCATCATTTCTATCACTTTACTAAATACCTTTATTCCCATGGCTTGCTTTTTAAAAATCTGGTTATCTTGTAGTGTCAGACATTTCTCAGAAAATTGCTCCAGGAAAACGAAATTCTATTGGAGCACAAAATAAAGAAATGCAACCCCACCATCGAAAAATTCAGGATAAAGACGAAAAGGCCTAGTTGAACATTGACCACCGAAAGTTATCTTGTTTACGCCGTATGTCAATATTCTTTCTTAGAGCACCTCTTATCAGTCTGCCTTCTGTTCTGTTACAGACAGACCAACCAGCAAGATCAGCAGAAAATGGGAAATGCTGCATTAAGATATATAGATTGTAAGTCTCCAGAAGTAGAGCCACATCTGTGTCCTGATTTAGTATGGATTCTTGGAGAGACTGATGAATGTTCTATCAATTATCACAACAGCAAACAGTGAGTGATTTACAGCTCGAACGCATTCAAGTTGGAGTTCACCTCCGTGAGATTTAATTAAACACTCGCCATATAAATAATCTCCCGTGTCCCAATTCCCTGTCCCAGTCGGAGTAGCCCCGGCCCTCCAGCCTCTCATCGTGCTGCATGACTAGGTGTGGACTTGAAAACTAAGAGCAACTAATGAAAGGGTGGGGCCCAAAGGAACAGCAAGCATTCTGGGCTGCCACCTGCACCCCCTTGTTGGTGTCTCTGTGGATTTTACCCTTTTATAAACACAGCCCTCACTGTCAGAACACTGGAACACAGAATGTTCCCCACTCCACTTCTCTTCAAAACTTTAAGCTACTGAAAATGGGATACTGGCAGGTTGTGGTCTTATTTATTTGCAGAAATGCAAATGCTGATGGAATAAGTTTGACATGGGGGAACCTTGGGATGTGCAAGTGAGAAGAGAAAAAGATACCCCTACTGTCACATTTAGCATAGCTTAAAAACCGTCACGGGTGTGTCCTGACCATTTACAGTGCCTAGCCCACTTATTGCCATTTATCAGGGAGACTGGGGGGCCTGGCTGCCTTGCAAAGGGCAGTCTCAGGCAGCTGTGCCCCCTTACCTGTGAGCCAAGCCCCTCTCCCCACTACTGGACCACAGCCCCCTGGACCAGGGGTCACTAACCTCTGAGCTGGACAGGGGCCTGTGTGAGAGCCTGGTGTGGAAATGACTTCCAAAGCAAGAGAGCGCTGAGCAACTCAGGTTGTGCCAGAGGAATAAATGCAGAGAAGCTGTGAGGTAGCAAAGGGCCCAGGGCCCAGGGAGCCCGACTCAACAGATTCCTATGGGGGTCAGCAGAAGCTACGCAACCGAGTGGCCGGGGAGACACCAGCAAGACGTGTAATGGGAAAGTCACGTTAAAGGCATTGGCGTGGGGGAAAGGTCCAAGCTCTCTGCTTTTTGAGGGTCTTGAATCCCAGTGGGCCTTAGTTCCAGCCTCAGAAAGAATTGATCAAATCAGGCTCTGTTCTGCCCAGAGACCTCTTCCTACACTTCCTTGTAGCGGAGAGACGCGCTTACATTTCTCCACATGTGAAAAGTAAGACCTAGATAAGCTAGGCTAATACTTTTCTGGTGGGTGTATTAAAGTCTCTCATGTGACGAGCATCAAGGGGAGTATAGGAACATTTGAGATAAATTTACTTTTGACTGTCAAGTGCAATAGATCTGTTAACATCAGCATATTGAGATAAAGGAAGAAAAAGATCATTAAACTCAGCCTTTCAAATAAGCAGGGTTGCAAAAGTTAGGAAACACTGCAGTGTTGCCAAACTTGGCGAAATCAATTTCCATTTTGTTGCAGTATATGTCATGCAGAGATTGCTGAGGCAACAAAATGAAAAGCATTAATAATTGGTATTAATAGCTTGTATATATTAACTTGCTTATTTGCCTAAAAGAAAATTAGCCAGATAATGCATTAAATGGAAGCCCTGCACATTACATAATACAAAGCATAAACTTCCTATTGGTTTCACAAATGAGGCATTGGAAGTGTGAGGACATCTGACTAGTTAATCAAAACGAAATGAGAATCCCTCTTTTTGTCAATAAAATGAAGCCAATTTGATGGGTACAGAGGGGTCATCTTAATGACTTCAAAGCCACAGAAAATACAAAAGGGAGCACATAAAATACAAGTGAGTGCCTTAAAATAAACTAAAGATAATGTAAGTTCTTCCTTATTCTCAGCACTTGCTGACAACCAATACTTTAAGAGTCATTACTTGATTCTTCTGCAATGCCTAGGAGATGGATGGGGGATAAATAATAGACACAGATGGGGCATCAAATGCTGGTGAGGTCAAGGACTCGGTGAAAAGTAGTTCGTGGTTCATTTCAACGTGTATTTATTGTTGGGCAAAGCCACGGTGCCTGGCATTGGTTCTGTTATAGGAATCAATGTTGGGCATAGTGGGAGGTGGTGGGGGCAGGGAGATAAGGACCTCCTGTGCCAGTTTTTTTCATTTAGAATCATATCTATTTTGTCACGTGCTCAGGACACATTCAGTTCTTCGAGGGCTGAGTTACACCCTTTGAGGACTGTTGGGCTTATTTCTCTATTCTTCCATCCTTCCTGACTGTTCATTTTGTTAAGCTTTCTGCCAGAGGCTGCTTTGTACCTGCTTCCTACAAAGCAGAACACATCAAAATTTAGCTGCTATTTCAGTAGTAGAAATGTATTACAAAAATCAGGCATGAGTTTAGTTACATGGAGGAAATCAGAGGGTGGGAAGAACTACCTTCTCAAATGGGATAATATGTATATTAGATTGCAAAGCCATTTCCTATTTCTACCTTATCAAGAATCCACCTTCACACCTATTGGCCCTACAGTGTCATTCACCCATTCTCCATCCAAGAGAACCACAGGAGTAATAGCCATCCTCATTCAATAACCTGGTCCTGGCTGTGTTTAGGAAGTTAGAGCCTAAGTCATTCAAATCCTGGCTGCTTTGAGGCTGAACTCTCAGACCAGAGCTGCAATGGTCGAAGCTCCCCAGGGTAACCTATTAGGCCAGCCTTGACCCCTGGGTTTAAGGCATAATGATAGTACTACAGAACCCAGCAGCGATTCCAAGGGAGCAAGCCTGCAGAGCCACTCCACACGTGTGGTTCTCCTGCTTGTCTGTGCAAATCTCAGGTTACACATCCCCTCCGGGGACTGCAGGCTTCTCTGAGTAAAAGAATTAAAGAGTTATTAGGATCTTGCCCGTGTCCCTGAGAACTGTACCCCACATACTTCAGTGCTGTCCTTGCATCGTTAGCACAAACACTAACCCACATCTGAGAGGGATTTCAAACCCCTTCAGGTAATTGCATTTCCAGAGCAGTTGATGCTACACTGGTGAAGATTTGGCTTTGCCCCTTACCTTGCTCAAAGAGTAGATAAGATCTAGCATTCTTGCTTTTCCTTCAATAATCAAAGTTTTGCCTGAAACTGTTTAACTGTTTTCTCCCTAACCATAAACTATAAGCTTTTACCACGTTCCTTTGCTTGCAATATGTGCTTCATTATCTTTTTAAATCGTGGATTATCTTTCCACTTAATTAAACTCACTTTTCACTTTGAAACATTGCGTTAAAAAGAAAACTACAGATGTCATGTAGAATTACTTCACTAATCTATTATATCGTCAAATAATTACTCCCTGCCTCCAGGTAGTTAAAGATGAGACATTGTTGAAACTATGATCAATATCTGCCCCTGCTCTTCCTTGAAATTCTGGAATTTTCAAGGCTAGGTAAATTAAAAGAGCCAGGTCCTGAATACTGCTGAGAAAACATCTTCCAGAATCAATGTTAGACTTCTGGATTTCTGATTAATTACAAGAAAAGATCCACAACCACAACAACAACGTGGATTTACCTAAGATAGGCAAGATGCTGCTGTTCTTTACATTCCAATATATTAGTAGTTACATAGCACCTTCATTTCCCTTTGT
This sequence comes from Lyroderma lyra, assembly GCA_004026885.1. Classification (NCBI taxonomy): domain Eukaryota; kingdom Metazoa; phylum Chordata; class Mammalia; order Chiroptera; family Megadermatidae; genus Lyroderma; species Lyroderma lyra. The sequence goes on along the minus strand of PVJL010001389.1, from coordinate 346 downwards.
TGAATGAGCTATAGAAAGATTTTCCTTGAGAATCTGTCCACGTCTCTGACAAAAAGGCATCTTCAGTCTATTAATGAAATCTGATCTAAATTTATTAGTTAAAACAAGGATAAATAAGGGGAGCTCCCGTATAACACGGCTGTTAGGTTCCTAAAATGCCGTGTTATGCGAGTCCTGTAATTTTTGCCCAAAAAATCTGTTATTTTAGATTGCTTGCTTTTAGCTGAGAGATCTTTATACATTTTGTTATATGGTGCTAAGCGCTTGGGAAGTTCTCTCTTAAACTCTGTGCTTCTTTCCGTGGAAGCATCTTCATTTAGGAAATGCAGCTCCAACTGTGAGGCTA